>VZSE01011063.1:415865-469218 GCA_013398275.1 Promerops cafer | reverse complement strand
GGCGCGGGGGCGCCCCCAGCACCGTCACCGGCGCCGTCCCCGTTCCCGACCGCGCGGGGCTTTTTTCCCGGCTGCTGACGCTCTTTCGGCCTTTTGGGGATTCCCACCCCCGCCCTCTTGCCCCCCCGCCTTTTCTGCTTTCGCCGGTGGGTTCGCGGGACACGGCGGGGCGGAGGGTACGGCCTTCCAACGCCAGCCCCCGCCACCCCCCGTGGGACATGCCCCGTCCCGCATCCCTCCCGTCCCCGGGGGCCGGCGGCGCTTTCCCACGGCCCCGGGAGCCGGCTGCTGTGCGGCGGGCTGCTCTCCCCCGGCTGCGGCGGGGAGGCTTGGGGGGGCATCCTGGCAGTGCTCGGGGGCCGCCTGACAGAGGAAAAGAAAAGCCAAGAAAGAAAAGTAGGGGGGAAAAATCGACAAAATCTCCCCAGGCTTCCCCAAAATGAAGCCCTGTGCCCGCAGACACCGGGCTGCCAGCGGGGATTGCTCAGCGCGGGGTGAGCTGGACACTCGTTCCCGGGAGCGCCCGCAGCCCCGCGGCTCGGTGCGTGACGAGCGGGACTAGCGGCACCGTTCCCGAACTGTGGGCTCCTGGCTCGCCGCAGGCGAAACGGTGTCGTGCCCGCGACAGCTGGAGCCGCAGAAGGAGGTCTGGCTGCCGGTCCCAGCCCCTCAGCCCCGGGAGCGGGCGGAGGTTGGTGGCCCCCGAGCCTGCCAGCCCCCGCCGGCGGGGGACAGCTCCCCGCTGCCATCCCCTCCGTGCGCCGCTCGCCGCCGTTCACCGGCAGAGCTGGAGCCCTTCCAGCTGGGCAGCTGCGGGGAGCAGAAGTAAAAGTATGCAAAATCGCCTCTCTGGGAACCGGCGCTGGGCTTTCACACCGCCGAAACACCTCCCGGAGTCCCGAGCGCCGGACGGACCCCGGGGCCGCCCCTCCAGCGGGTCCCTCTACTTCCCACCGCGCCAAGTAGAGCGGCCTCCAGGCTGTTTTCCCTCGGCCTGTCCGGGACGCGTGTGGGGCCTGGGAGGATTTTAGGGAAGCATTACCTTTCCGGCAAGACCGTCTCCCCCTCTCCGGTGTGTCCTTCACCCCAGGGGATGCCAGGAGAAGGTCTTCAAGCGCTGCGTTCATTGGTGGTGCCCAAGAGATGCTGAATCCCCATCTGTCCCCTAACTGGCAAAGGCAGGCTGGTGAGAAAGGACTTCAGCAAGATGACAAATCCGGTGCATTTGATGCAGATCAGAGTGATTTCTATGAAGTTCAGGTCATCACTGAGTAATTTGTTTTTCATGTCACAGGTTGTAGTCTGAGTTTTGGTTTTACTTTAATTTCTGTGAAACATTTCAGAAGTACACTAGAGATAAAAGTTTGCCCTTACAACTTGCCAAAATGGCTCTGTGATGGTGGCAGAGTGTCACTTCTGTACCTTTGCGAGGTGGCTCGTTCTCCCCAGTCCTTGGAAAGGTGCTGGGCTGGCTAGCCCTATCCTGTAGGAAAATACATGGGGTTTCTGACAAAGACCTTTGTGTTTACTTCTGCAGAGCTGACTTCAGCAGCACTTTGTGCAGCCTAAATCTATGCAAATAGACTCAGGTCTCTCTCTTTTTGGAAAAGTAAATAATGCAAAACATGGTCAGAGTCTGCCTCAATTTTGCCAATTTTTTGTGCTTTCACAGCACTTGCTTGATTTCCAGCAGGCTTTAATCAGCATTTAAAACTCCTTTTAAGTTTCTCTGTTTTATTAAAGCCTGGAGTTGCTTTATCCCCTGGTGTGGCACATCCAGCTGACATGACAAGGAATGAACATGCTCAGCCTCTCAGTGGGTTCAAAGCGCTGTCTCGTCCCTTAGCTCCTCTTACGGCACTGCAGACACCTCCATCCTCTGCACCGTCTTGTTCTGCCCAACCAGGGCTCGGCGTTAACAGGGTTTGGCGGGGCCTCTCTGCTCTTCTCCAGCAATTTGCATTTCGCTGGGAGAGGTGACCCTCCTTTGCATGGCTCAGATCCCTCCCGCGCCTATGAGCCCTTTGTGGCTGGAAAAGGCAGGTGGCTGATTTTGGCAGGACTCTGCTGCATCAGAGCAAAGACCTGTCTTCCCTTTGCATGAGCAAGCAGCGGCAGACCTGGGTAACTGACAGGGTCGGTAAAATGGGGAAAAAAAGAAAGAAAAACCCTCCAACAACCACCAAACCCAAAAGCCACAAGCAAGAGTTTGAAACTGAGTTGGTATTCTTTTGTTTTCTGACTGTGCTCCTGTGCTGAAGATAAGGGACCACTCATGCGTGTGTTACCTGTACATATGAATGTGAGAAATGCATGCATTTTTTAAATGCTTCCTGACATAGGTGTGGTTCTCTTCCCTATTCTTTGCTCTCTCTCACTCTCTCTCTCTTTAAACTTTACTGCCCTAATGACAGCCTGTTGTAATCACGAGGCTCAATAAACTCAGGAGCAGTTCTGCTGAAGCAGCAGTACTGTCTTGCCTCCTGGAGCACAAGGCACATTTACTGGAGCCTCCCCTGCACCACCAGCTTGTGCTCAGCTATCTCGACCTACAAACCTCCTAAGTGACCCGGTGCCATCCTCCTACATCTTGACAAACCAGGATCTTTTGGCTTCCAAGACAATGGCTTTCTGTTGTGCATACCGCTGTCAAATGTAGTGTGGTCTACAATGCATGTTACTTGGTATCTGTTAGCAGCCTCATGGGAGGGACATGAACCTAAATTCTCCCTTGGAGTAGTTCTGTTTGCTTCAATGTATATATTCAATGTATGTATTCAATTTTGACCCATTTTGCTTTGCCATATCTATCAAACGGGGAGAAAAATGACTGAACATGACCACAGCGAGAAGTAACATAAAACCCCCCCCACACTTTTTCACCCTTAAAGAGTTGGGGGCAAAAAGTCTTTTACCTCTCAAGCATGCTGTCCCCTGACTTAAGTTGTATGCATTCCTGAAAGAGAGTATCTGCTGTAAAAAACAGATATGCAGCTTCTTTGGAAATGTGCTGAAATGCACTTAGCACAAACAATGTTCTCAAGCTGTTTCTAGAACTATCCCAGCCACACCATTTTTCATGGGCAAAACCTCAGGTAAAAAGCATCCTGCAATTAGAACACTTGTGTGTACAATGTGTAATTGCACACAATTAATCCAGCGGTTTCAAAGAGCGTGGGCCTTGCCCCTCTGCTCGAGGAAAACTTGCTCACTGTGAAGGATGTTGGGGTGGCCAGGATGAGAGCTCCAGCCAGATTCCTGCTGCATTGAGCAAACCTGACTGACTTACTGAAGGATTGCAATGTACTTGGCCTCCTCAAAGCCCCAAATGAAACATCCAGAGAGATGTACAGTGCAGATAATATTTCATCCTGTACCCCGCATTGCAGAATAAGTGGGTTTGTATTAGCTACCCACTTCACATAGCTTTCAGGGACAAATTGAACTCTGACTTCAAATTTCTGTGCAAGAACCAGTTCAGAGCCATAATTCAATTGTTTCTACTGAGACTTCAAACTTTCATGTTGTTTTTATTCATGTTGCCTTGCCCCCATAATAAAGTGTGAATAGCTATGTGAGGTGAGAGGAAAGAAATTTGCTAGATACTCCATTCCACCTCCTCAAGCAAACCTCTGGAGCCCAGAGAACTGCCTACTGTAATGTGATGGGCCTGCAGAAAATCTCCCGAGTCCTTTCTCCACAGACATTTATCTCTGTCATGAGGGACACTGCAGCATCCACCAGAAGCCCTGGAGAGACAAGGCGAGGGAAAGGCAGCAGGACCAGTTCAGTGAGCTGTTGTTTTGCTTTGGTTTACACTTGCAGCAGGACTTTCTCAGGTCCTGAGACATCTGCTCATCCATGAGCTTGAGAGGCCAGCCTCAGAGCTGAGGGATCACACTGCTGCTGGGGCTGCAGCCATGCCAGCAGGCAGCGGGAGGTGGCCCTGCCATACTCATGCTGATGACAGGAAACCACCTCACTTTTTTCCCCTGAATTCATCAAAGATCACTATTTATCATGTCTTTGCATTCCTACCCTGGACAGGAAGGGGCTTTTCCAGGACTGCACAGATGAGTTGCTCCAGAGGAAACATGTAGGAGTTTTGTTTTTCTGTTTGGGAGTGAGGTGCCCAGTGGCTGGGATGCCTGCAGGGATGCTGTGATGAGTTGTCTGCCCAGTGCTGTCATTCTGTTGGTGGGAGATGCGTGTTTCTTAAGAGGGGTAGATGGCTCAACTTTTAAACCCTTGGCTTTTGCCAGTGGGTGTACATGTCTTTGTGCTGCTCTTCAGTGTTCATGGCTCTAAGGTGACTGTCGCCTTGTGATTGCTAAGGCATTTATGGCTGGAAAGCCTGAATTCTGGCACCTTAGACATCTGCTAGGCAATTCCTGCCCCCAGGATCATCATTGGGATGAATGCCCTGGGGGAAGGAAGCCCCTGGCAGAAGAGAAGGCGTAAGGGAGGCTTAAACAGAGGTGAAGAAGGAGGACCCTTTCTGAAGCTTGTCCTTTTGGGATCCCAAGCTTGCTTTTTCATGGTTGTAGGAGTAAAATCTTGAATCCTCTATGCAAGAGAAGCAGAAGCTCTGCTCATGGGATGTAGGGGAAGGTCTGGGCTGAGGGGTGGACACCATGTCTGTGCTTACTCCTGAGGAGTGGCACTTTACTTGGTTGATTTCTGGTAATAACCTTCCAAGAAAGGGCCAGAAGCTGGCCTGCAAAGGAAGAGCACTCAGCAGTGTGTATAGATCATAGATGCAACTGAGTTGGTGACATTCAGGATCAAAACCAATTCTTCCTGCTCTGCTCATCCCACTCCCCATCCTGCCAGCATTGCTCATTTGTGTTCACTCCTGGACTCCAGCACCTTTGGGAAAACAAGTGCATCAACCCAGTACCATAGACCAACATACACAGGGGGACAGGAGCAGAGTGCATGGCTGCCCTTCCCCAAAACAGCTCCCTGTGAGCAGAGAGGGCAACCAGTCTCACTCCATCAGGCAGGCTTGCTGTGGAATGTTGTCCCACAGGCAAATGCCTGTCACAGCAAAGTGTGGTGAGCTGTGCTGTTTCTGTTGAGTGTATTATGCAGCCATCAGGCGGCTCGAAGCCACACCATCAGTCAATCCAGCTCTGGGGAGGAAAACTGTGCTTTTAACCCTCCTCAGAATTGTTGAGCAATGACGTGCAACCAGGACTGCTGCACTAGGGTCAGGTTCTGTATGTGACAATGTGTATCTCTCACTGAATTTCTGGGCTAGAGCAACCTTTGGTAGCTGTATCCACCCATTCTCTGATTGTTGGAGTAATTAAAATCCTTTGATAACCCCTGAACTGTGAGCATTTTGCAGCTGCATGAATAACTTAGCACTCGGGTGGACTGGGCAGAAACGGCAGGCTACAGCTGCCAAATCCTTTACTGATTTTTTTCCCCCTGCCTTCTCTACTGATGTTTGGTTTTCTCCTTATCTTCAAAGCTTTCCACAGCCTTGTGGGTGGCATCCTGGCGTGGATCCCTATGTGCTGCCCATGGGGTCTGCTGCACTGCTCGGCATCAGCTCCCTTGCTGGCGGCTCTCGCCCTGCGGCTCCGCAGCAGCGTTAAGGGAGCAGGCAGGTGGATGAGGCCTTGGAACCTCCTGTGTGCTCCTCCTGGTCTCTGCTGGTGACAGTGATGGAGGGGGATCCCTTGCATATGATGAGCTCTCAGCAGCAGCCTGTGTGAAGCAGGGATGGGTGCAGGAGGCTTTTGCAGGAGTTTGGTGCTTCTGTTGCTGGAAATCAGTAGTGTTCACTCTGCCTTCTGAGCTTTACCAAAAAGTATCCCAGTTTGAACAGCAGCTTGTTTTCAAGGGCCTCTCTCTCCTCTGTTCCTGAACATGACTTTTGCTCGACTACAAATTGAACAGGATGGATGGAAGGCTAAATTCCTACAGCAGCTGGGCCCTGAGAGGGGCTCAGTGTCTTTTCTCCCTGGAAACTGACCTCACATTCCTCAGAACATCATGGTAGAAAATGAAGGAGTGACTGAGCACTGATCTCCTGAAACCACATTTTCAAATTAGGTGTCTGAAAGCAGGCTGCTCATGTCCTCATGTCTGTAGCACTGAGGAAAGGTGTCTCTGTTCCAGGTGAGCTTGATGTTCACTGGTGACACTAGTGACAGTCTCAGTAATCAGTACTGGTCCCTTTCAGTTAGGTATTTTCTAATGTATATATTTTAACATTCAGCTTTAGGTGTCAGGAATTTGGTCATTTTCTACAGTGCATCTCTCAATTAGGAAGGAAGAGGTTTTGCTGTTAACTGAGAGAAGTCAAGGATATGTGCCACTTTTTGTAGTGCAGCCTGTGATTTCCTGGCATGTAATAAAAGCTGGCTCCTAAGAAAGTCTTGCAAAGGGAAAAGTGCCAAGGGAAAACTAGAAGGGACTGATGAAACAGTTAAACAGGCTGATATACAGACACCTGGGATGGGATACAGCAAATGCCAGTCTTTGGAAGGAGCCTTAGCTGTGTGCCTGGGCAGGAGCTGGGAAAGGCAGGGGCTGCCAGGTTGTGTGACTCAATGAGCTTTACTTTTTCATTTTTAATCGTTATTCTTTTTAACAAGCTCAGTAGGACTTTACTTGTTGGTTGCTGTTCTCCCAGTGCATCCAGATGAAAAACCCAAACCTTATAGCGGGGTTGCCATTGCCCAATGACTCAGAAATTCTCAGCCCTTGAGCAGAAGTCTCATGTTTGTTCATACTCTTACTGCAGGCACAATTATATTGAGTTAAATTCTGCTTAAATCAATTTTACCCTGTAAATGAAAGCTATATGCAAAGCTAACTGCTTTGCAGCATGCATTTAAGCAGCTAAATAGTGTTCAAAAGCAATGTAAATGTGTGCATGCCGGTGATCTCTTTAGTGTGGATTTTCTAATCTAGAAGCAATGTATAAAGAAGATAAACATTGTAGCTGTCTGTCTCTTTTGATTTCCTTCTCTGGGAGAGCAGTTTGTCTGTGGTCCTAGCTGAGCTGTCAGCTTGCTTTGATTTTTTCTTACATGTCTGCTACTGATTTAGGCAGGGAGTCAGCACCATATCTCCTCAGGGGCAAGACACCTGAGGAATCTCCCGTTTGGACATGAACTGGCAGTAGCCTGGGGTTTTGCAGCTCGAGGAAGGAGCTGTGCATTCAATCCTTTTTCTTTGGGTGAATGTTGGGATGTTATATACAGTTGCCCTTCTGCCCTTCTTCAAAAAGCTGTTGAGAAGCTCTGCTGAAAGATGCAAATGTACATGAGAGTCACAGTCACTGCATTATATTAAAGGGTACATTTCTATCTCAGGATTTGAAGAGTGAGAAGAGTAGACTGTTAGGGCTCAGCAGCTATAAGGCACCAGCAGAAGCCCTTGCCACCCTGAGCAGCTTAAAACCCCACAAATTCTCTCTTCTTTCAGGAAAAGGTAGCTGCCTTCCTGGCTCATTGGGGCAGCTTTCACTATCACAAGGTTTCCTTTGTCATCAAAACGTAACAATGTGTGCCCCTTTCTGGCTGGCAGCAGGGTGATGCAGGTGGGGTTTGCTTTTGGTCACTGGCATCAGCAGGTACTTTGGGCAGGGCTGAGGGCTGGAGTCCAAAGCATGTTCAGTGGTCAGCCTTAAACTGGCAACATGCACCTTTGCATGCAGCCACTGCCTCTAGTGTAGTACGCCACTGTCAAAATGAAAAATAGCTGTAGTGCTTCTTGGTGGTGGCAACCTGCACTGTCTTCTGCTTCCCTTAATAAGGTGTTGAGAGACAAGGAAAAGAATGATTTTATGAAGCTGGTAAAAAGTTAAAAAAAAAAAAATTATAGCTGTTGGGATGATATCTGCCTTGCTAATTCCATCTCTGAAAAATTAGGACACGTTTTAAAAAGTAATTGCTCTGATAGAAGAAGGTTATCTGTGACTGAGGACTCTGACTGGCACATTGCCTGCAATGTACTTCTCTTATTTCCTTCCAAAAAAAAAGATGTGGATGAGCTCTCCTCCCCATGTGTCAGGATCCTCAGTTTTCTTCAGTACCAAGGGAGTGGGGATGCCACTGATTGGAGGTCCCTAAACTGAAGCACCTTAAGGGGCACAAATTTTAGAGGATATTTATCTGGCATTTTCAGAAAATTCAACTGCTGGATGTTTTCAGGACATCTCAAATTAGGTACTCACTTTATGAGATTTTTACTTCCAGTTCTACTTTGCCTTGCTTTCCCATTTGTAAATAAGACCACTAATACCCTTATCAGCAGAGGGATTTAGCAAAGATAAACAGATTTGGTTTTAATTCCTTCAGAAATCATGCCAGAAGTACAGAAAATAAACAGGAAGTATTTGGATACTTAGCACAGAAGCAAACCAGGATTTAACAGGCACCACAGAGACTCTGGGGGAGAGATTACAGCTTGGAAAGACGCACATGGAAGGGCATGGCTGATTTAGGAAAGCTAAGTGGAGAAAATGGGGGTTGAATTTTGCGACAAATACCAGGAAAGGCTGTTCTTCATCTGACATTCGTGAGGAAGCAGGAGGAAGATTTATTGAATAACTTTGGATACACATAAAGAGGAAAGAGAGGAAAGAGGTGTCAAGAGGAGGGTTGTTACAGCCCATTTGATGGGAAGGGAGATCTTTAGGAAAGTGCTGCACAAGCAGGTGCTGAGCCGTCACCCCCTGGCAGTGAAGGGCACCTGCCCGCTGCCCACAGGTCCCCAGGAGGGGCACAGGCTCAGCATCAGCAGAACAGGCTGCTCTGGAGCCAGCAGCCCAACAGTGCTGTCCAAGGACAAAGTGTGCCCCACAGGGAGGTATCTTCTGGTGTTCACAGCTTGGTGAAGCTTTGGGTGGAGAAATGCAGCCAGCTGGAGAGCTGTGCTTCCAGTAATATATTAGATGAGGGAGTTCAGAGGTCGTCTGCAGGAATGACAGCTTATACAGCAAAGATCTCCCCCGAGCAGAAGGGTTTGGAGTTGCTGAATTGGGATTTTGGCAGCTGTGAGGACATGGTAAGTCATCTGCTCCGTGTTAAATTCTGTTAAAATGCTGAGCATCAACTGCCCTTCACATCCTCTGGAAGTAAAGCAAGAAAAACCTGGGCTAATTGGCAGCAATGCACATCTATTGCCAGGACAATAATTTCTGACTGTAAAGATTGTTCTGCACTTAAAGAAGTTGCCTAGAGAAGATAATACACCAGAGGCTCAGCAGGGTAAGGCTTGTCAGGAAACATCCACACAGGCCAAGGATGGACCAGAAACCACCTACAGTCCTTCACAGACCCACGTTTCCATCATGTCAAGAAAATGATGGACTTTTTTAAAGAGTCTCAGGAAGAACAATAGTGTCCCAGTTGGAGACCATGCAGAAAATAAAATCTGGGCGCAATAAAATCTGGGTGCTTGTAATAAAATAAATAGTGGAGATGTGCCATTTGCTAGGCTGTCCACACTTAAGGAGTTACAGAACACATTGTCACAAGTGAAGGAGGGGGCACACCTTACATTGCTCTTTGCTAGGATGCCAGGGGGTGGACAGAACCTGGAATCAGACAACGACAAAACAAAACACAGTAGATGAGGGCTAAAGCTAGAGAAATTCAGCCTGAAAGGTTCTAATTTTTAAGAGCAAGTGGCAGTTTTTTCTTAAATTGTGGAATAATTTTGCAGGGGAAGTGCCAGAGCCTTTCCATCAAGGGCTTGTCTAAAAGACATGTCATGGTGCTTTAGCTGGTTACCTAGAGGCTGTGCTGTGTGAGAAGTCAGAAGAGATGATTGTGTGGTCCAGTTTAGTCAGTGGATCACACTTTTAAGCCATTTGTGCTGTTACTGTGACTAAAGCATGACACAAAGCTGAAGATGTCTGCCCTGTTGCTGGAGGTCTATGCAGAGAGCAGATGCCTGGCATTCCAAAGTGAATAGATAAAATCAAGATGTCCCATGCAAAAGAACTGTAATGGTATTAATTTCACAATCCTTCCAGGGCTTTTGAAACCAGGGATTGACAGAGGAGTCAAGAGAGGTGGCTGCTAGCCCACTAGGGAGCTCATGGAGCTTCCACGTGTGTCCTGGTTATCAAAGAAACTTTGTGGGCTGTTGCTGTGGGACTCCTGTGGCTTTGACTATTTCAGCTGGCTGTCCTTTCCTGCCAGAGCTTTTCTTAATTTTCAAGCAACAAAAAAAAAGGGTGCTCCATCTGAGGGAGGTCAAGAGAACAGCAAGTTTATGAAAAGGGCAGGACTCAAATTAATAAATGTGGGTGGGATGGAGATGATGGTGAGGTGCAGTTGTCTTTCACATCTAGTCACCCATGTTAATCTGTCCTAATTGCATTAGAGAGAACGAACAGGCAGCAGAGCTGATGTTTGCTGAGGCTGATGTTTGTAACAGCTCTGGGCATCTGCTGGGAGATTTCACCAGCTCAGCTGCACTGAGGGCAAAGACGCTGATCCCAAGTGGAGGTAGACACTGCCTGTACATATGTACATGTGTCTGTACTAGATTAGTGACAGGGATGTAAACATTTGTGTGCATAAGTGCTCTCAGGGAAGATAGCTTAAAAGTTTGATGGATATGATGCCCCTTCACTCCAAACTTAGGTGAGACCCACACTTTGCATGTGGAAAAACAAGCTCCTAATTTATCATTTGCTCCTCTTGCTCTTTGAACATGATGTTTTCCCAGCAGATAACATTTATCCTGTCCCCCACAGTGCGCTGGCTCTTTCAGACTGTTCTTCTCTGGCAAAGCTTTTGAGCAATGAATTGTATCATTGAGGCTTCAGTGCAGGTCAGAGTCTGAGTCTCACTAAGGACAAACTTTCCTGAGGCAAGGAGGGCGAGATCTGGTCTGGGAGCTGAACGTCACCTAGAACTGATGGTTTTGGCATTTCAGTCCATTTAAACTCATTGATATATTTCTCCTGACTCCATGGTTTTGCTACGTGCAAATCAGCAGCAATGGGGAGGTAACAATCCCCATCTGAAGCCTCCTCATGGCATGGTTGTACCTGACGTGCATCACCTGTGCACTGAGATGACAGCCTGCTTTAATGATGCCCCCAAGCCCTTTTAGCCCATGCACACGTGGTGGTGACTGTGGGTGGGGAAGAGTGGAGAAGAGCAGCATGGGAGTGCAGAGATCTTGTGTGCATATTCAGTTGATCCAGCAGCTGCAAGGAGTTTGCATTTTTTAACAGCGCCCTCATTTCCTGCCCCCCATCTTGCTTTCCTGGTTTGTTTTCTGTCTCTAGGTATGGCCTTGGTGAAGGCAGGGAGCTGCCCCTCAGCAGAGCACTGAGCTGGGTACGAAATGTGATGTGTAATGAAACCTGCCAGGTAAAGGGCTTGTCCTTGGCTCATTTTCTTCTCATCCTTCCTCCTTCTCATCCTTTTTTGTGGTCACCTCTCCGGTTCACCCTGTGGTCCCACAGAAAAGCAACAGCCTTTTCTTTCTGCAGGGAACTGGTTGGTATCCCCATCACCATGGCTGTAGGAGCATCCACAGAATGCAGCCATGGAATGCTTCTTTCTAAGGTACATCCTCCCTCTCCCCAGGGCAGCTGAGAAAGCAGGGGGCCTGCATTAATCTGCTTTTCCTCGTGGTGTAAAACCAGCCCTGTTTTAAGGTATCACAAATTTTGGCTGGCCTGAGTGGGGGAAAAGCAGGATGCTTGTCAGCACTACTGCCCAGTGAAGGGAGAAGCAAACCTTGGTTTGCTCGGGGTGGGATGCTGCAGGCTGCTTAGGGTCTGGGCCTGTTCCTCCTAATAGATTCATTGGTTGTCATGTGGCTTTCAAGGTTATTCAGGTTTGAAAAAAAAAATTCCCTCACTTTTCCCCACTTAACTGTTGGACTTTCCTTCTGCCAGTGGATTTAGAAAAAACACCCATAGTATGCCAGACCTCATCCCATGGGAAGCATTAAATGAGATTTAACGATTAACATCTATTTCCAAGCCACCAAAAAGGTGTTGACACTCTCCCTGCTGTTAGGTGCTAAGCAATAGGCACTGAGCTTTCTGTACTTACCTTGCACGTGCTGATTAGTCTCACATGTGTGGCTGGGAGTCTCGTATGTGGTGGCCATTCCCACATGCCTGCTCTGTTTGGTGCCCCTTCCCCAGAGGTGAGGGCTTGGGACCTCTTTCCAAAGTACCTCTGTGCTGGTACAGGATGAACCTTAAGGGCAGAGCATCCTGAGGAAGGCTGGGCACCAACTGGTGCAGCTCAGTGAGCAGCCAAACTCACCTCCAAAGCAAGGAGAAATGCTTTTAATTTAAATGCACAGGCACTTTAAAGTCAGGGGAGCAATCTCAGGGAGTGACAGTGTGACCCAACCTGCCTGGGCTTTAACACACCAAACTAAAGAGAGCAGCACAGCTCCCAGTTGCAACGGGCAATTTAGAGATGGATTTCCCTAAAGAGAGGGGTAGCCCTAGGCAGCAGAAACCTCTTGTCTTCTTTTGGTGCTTTTTGCAGGATTTCAATGGCATTAAATCTCTTTGAGTCCTGCAGGTGTGCTTTTTCTCCTGAGGTAATGGTTTTGGGTGGAAAATTGCCTATAAAACGTGCATCCTTTGAGATTACAATCTGAGGAGTTGACTTTTGTTTGTTAGTTTTGTTGATGTATTTATTTAACATTAAGGTGTGGAAAATATATATTTACAAGAAAGCATCCACCAAGATAGTGAGTAAAAGCCTTGATGGTCTCTCTCAGCTTTGAACAGAAAGTGTTGTTCTCTGCACTGCGAAGCCAACCCAAATCAGCACAAACAATCGTTAAGCATTAGCAAAGGCTGTGAACACCAGTAGTCCTAATATTAAGCCTTCTGGTGCTCTCCCTGGAATTGTCTGACTCGATTGCATCCTGTTACACTTGCAGTCTGCTTTCTGCTATCAGCAGATAGGCTGGCAGATGTTTAAATTCTCATTTAGAAAAATCTGAGAGCGCTTGGTTTGGGACATTTTGGGTTTTTCTCTGGCTTTTTTTCTTGTTCTGACAAAATGTTATGGTTCCCATAGGGCAGCCTGGGGAAGGGCTTGATCTCCCTTGGGGCTGAACAGCAACAGCTTGCTTTTGGGCTGGTATAGTCCACAGCAGGGACAGCTGAGAGGAAGGGTGAGCCTTGTTAGGTGTGGGAGATGTCAGTGTGCTGCTCCCACCTCCGTCCTCATCCTCTGTCCCTGTCAATTATTGGATTTGTTTTCCAAGGAGACACGGGAGAAGGAGATGCCAGCATTCCACAGCCCAGAGAGGCACAAGCCTTTTTGTGAGGTTTTGTGGTACAAGGAGGCATGAAGGACATGTGGGGGGAGCTAGGTCTCATGGAGCTGGGGTTTGGGCTAGGCACAAGGATAAACTTAAATCCTCCTGGGGATACTGAGGTGAAGAGAAGCTGCTCTTCTCATGTGAGGAGGGAAGTTCTTCCTCCTCAAACTATTGCGCTCCTCCTCCTCCTCCTGACACAAAACACAAGGGAACAGGGAGGGCCCCCTCTTGCCATCATACCCTCCTGCAGCCGTTTGTGCAATCCTGACCCACGGGGCCACATCCCAGTGCCGCGGGAGTCACTGCCTAATTGAACAGGGCTCCTCCTGAGCCTGCCACCCTCCTCCCCGTCACCTCCGCCTTGCCTGGATGAAAGGCTCTTTGCTGGAGACACTGGCAGCTCTGGCCCCTGCAGTCGCCTTTCAGTCTCACGGAAGATTTCCCTGTGCAAGCTCTCCCGGCTGCCCGAGGTGAGAAGCTGCCGCTGCCAGCGGCGCTGCTTGACGCCTGCCATTTCGGCATCACAAGCGCGAGACACCACCGGGAATGCCAGCTACTGGCACAGACTGTGGTGGCATTAAACACTAATTAATTTACTCCATTTAACTACGGGTAAGGCATTTCCAGAGGATTTAAAATGTGCAGGGACATGAATTCCCCCTCCTGAAAGCTTATGTGGAAGTCTCTCATTTGCACAACGGTGAAGGTGTCAGGAGGTTTCCTATAGGATTTGGCTGGGATGCCGACCCTGAGGGCAGCTTTTGCATCCTTAGGTCTGCTATGTGGGAAGGATCTTTAGATGTGGAAAACCTTCTTACAAACACTATCTGCCCAGCTGCTGGATTTGGGAGACTTTGTCCTGAGGGAGTATTTTCTAATTATCGGTCGTGGCTCCATGAGATAATGAACTGTAACCATGTCCTGCCATATCTATCTGTATACAAATCATTAACCTAGAGTTAGGAAAATATTTTGCCCAGCAAAGTTTAGCTCCTTGGTGCTGCTTTACACAACTAAATTCTATAAGGAAACAAAACCTGACAACCTCATTTTTGTCTATAACGAACCACAGCTGTCCTGTCCTGAGAGAGGGCTGCACACATCCCCAGTCGAGGAGCGCCATCACATGTGCCTAAGCTGTGCTCAAGGACTTGAGGGATGCTTTGATGAGCATATTTCCTCCATGGAAGACACTTTTGTTGGAGGAGGCTGGGAAGCCACAAGATGCAGATACATCCCAGCTGATGGCAGAGCCTTTGACCTAGTTTCCACCGACATGTGAAAACCATCCTTCCTCATGCCTTCAGTTCTGTGCACGGTAGGCTTGGCCTAGGGGCTGGTCCCCATGCGTGTGGTGGGAAGGAGAACTGCTGGGTGGTTTCGGGCAGTTTGGTTTAATCTCATCTGCCAAAAAACAGTCTCAAGGGAGTCTGAGGAGAGAAATGAATGCCAGGCTTGCCTAATGCTTGCACTGCCAGGGAGACACGTGCTAAAAATCCTCAGGCAAATGTAGGAAGCCTAGGAGAACCAAAGGGCGGTTTGGTAGATGCTCTGAAGTACTCCAGGAGCAAAGTTAGGACCACCAGTTGAATAGCAGGCTCATGACTCCAAAATACAGCCTCAACATGCTCTTTTCAGGGAGCCCACAAATCTCTTGCTTCCTCACCCAGCTCTGCAAGGGACCAGACCAAAACACTGGAAAAGTGGCTACTGCACGTCTCTCCCACCTCCCTTCCCATCTCTTCTTGGCTTTGTTGGGAAAGAGGGGTGCTGGTGGTGCTGTCGCTGCCACAGCTGAGCCTTCAGCTGCATGGGCAGGTGTGGGGACTGCACACCTGCCACTGTACCCAGAGGACAAGTTTGTTCCTTGCAGCATCTGTTGGGGAGGAAATGGCTCCTGCCCCAGAAAGGGGCTTCATAAGGGAGGGGTAAAGGGGCTTTATGTCACTGTCATCTCGCCTCCAAGGAAGCAGAGATCTCAGAAGCACCACCAAACACTGCCAGAGAACTTAATCCCCTACTCAGAGACGAGGCAGGAGGTGGTGACTGGACCACGCCCTGCTGGGAAGGCCAGGATAAGAAGCTGCCTACATGCCCTGAGGGGAAACTCCTTTCCCTTTTCCAGGTGACAGGTTTATGACATGTGGCTGAAGGATGCTCGGCTTCTCACAAGTCACAAACATCCCTCAGTGCCAAGAGCTGCCAAATTACGTGTACTGTCTCGGGGTATACATATGACTGCATAGGCAGTCATGCATATATACATGCATATATATGCAGATTTATATGCACACACATGCATGTTTATGGCATGTGCACCCAAAGCTTTTATCAGTGAACAGGGTCTGAGTCAGTGGCACAGAGATATCATGTCATGGCACACCTTCCCTACCATCCCTGGCTCCCTCCCTCCCTCCTGGGGGCTTTAGGGGGGTCTCCTCCAGTGTGTGGGTGCAGGGGCTCAGCAGCACAGCCTTTGGCACCAGCTGCTTCCCGTGGTGCTGCTCTGAGTCAGCACAGGTGGCAGATGAATCATCTCCTGCATCAATATGATGCTCATCTGCACAGTCTCAGGTTAAATGTGTTTTTTTCTATATTTTTCTTTTTTTTTTTCAATGACAAGATGATTAATCTCCTTGTGCTGGTACTTCAAAAGCTTCAGTCCCAGGGGCACTGTCTTATGTGGTTGGTCTTCTAAAGAAAACCATGCTACCACTTCCCTTCCTCTGTGCTAAGCTGCACTGTCTGGGTTTTGCACTTTGCTCCTTCCTTTCATGCTGACTTATGGTTGGCTTTCTGTAGCATCCGGATAGCATTAGCTATCCAGGAGTGATAATTTTCCCTGCCACCTCATCCCTAATAATTTAGGAGGGCAATGATTATCAAGACATCCTCCAATCTCACTCCTGAAGGACTTGGCCTAAAGGTGGGGAAATGATTTGGCTGAAAATGTCTTACTCTACCATAAGTCTCCCCAGCTGCCTTTCCCTGGACTGAGTGGTCATGCCCCTCCTGAAGGAAACCAAAAGGCTCACCCAGCATGGAAAAACACATATTCAGCTTTTAGCAGCGCAGAGGTGAAACCCTTTCATCTGCCAGCAATGTTAGATATTGGTCCTCAGTTGTAATTGCTGGCTTCTGAAGTAGAGAGAAAGAGCTGCTGGAGTTAATGAGAGTAGGGGGCATGAGGGCTTTAAATTGGGTATTTGCAAGCACCAGCTGGAGATGGACAAGAGGACATCAAAGAGCCATGAGATTGGTCCAGACAGTGAGAGAATTGTCAAAGTACAGATATATCCAGAGGAAGGAAATACCCTTTCTTCCAGGAAGAAAATATCCCCATGGATGTGGAAAAAGGACAGTGAAGGAGAAGGGGAAAGGTCTAGTCCCTGGCATGGATGCAGCAGAGACCACGTGGGTTTCTGGCTTTGATTTTGATTTTAGTGTTTCTTGAAAAACAGTAATAGTTTCTCAGAATACTCCGGCAGGTGTGAAGTATGTCCTCATCATGGATATGTTTTCACTGCTTGTGGTGTTCCCTCTGAAGTGGGCTGTAAAAAGCCTGCCTTTCTAATTGAATTTGTGTGTAGATGGAGAAGGTGTAATCTAAGATAATTAATGCTAATTAATTACTGCATGGTCAAATGAGCAGGAAATGCATATAGAAGCTTGAAAAAAATTAATTATATGAAAATAGGATAATTGCTTGTGTGTTCAGATACACATTTATCTGAGCAAGCATATACTCAGCATTTTAAAAAGGGTTACTGTAGGAAAAAAAAAAAAGCTGTGAAGAGAATACATTTCCTAAAAGACTCACTACTGCATATTAAGAAAACCCCACAGCTAGCAAAAAATAGATGAAGTTAAGAAGAGGCTAGTTTCAGTATCACTTGCTTTTGAAAGGGAAAACATTGACATCATGCAGCCTACTGCCCTCTCACCATAAAAATACACCTGGCCTCTGAATGTAGACATTGTTAAAAAAAAAGCAGAAAAGGCTAAATTTTGATAATTTGTCTCAGAGTGTGCAGCACTTTGTTTTGTAAGGAACTGCAGTGAGGCTGGAGAAAGCAAGGTGAGAAGGCTGAGGGGTGGGTGGCTGAGACCCATAGGATGGGAGAGTGCAGAGGCAAACTGATGGTTTTTACATCTGCCACAGCTTGGCCCAAATACACATTACAGCTGCTGCAGACAGAAGCTGATTTCCTTACAAGTACAAAAATACTTGCTTAGAAAGTCTCCAGAGTTATCCGGATCCAGGTTTTCTTCCCATATGTTTTTTTCCCCGTCAGCTCTCTGATTGTGGTGCATGATGAAATGCTCCTCCTTAGCAGCCAAGGCTGGGCTCAGAGCTGGTGGAGGCAGGAGGAGGTGGTGGGTGCAGCCTGGGAAACTGGGGTTCCTTAAAGGGACCTGTGGGGTTCACCTCCCTCTCTCCACAGGCTCTTGTGCTTAGGTAGTACAGTGCTGCATTGCTAAGCAGGTGCACCACCTCTGGGATTACTGCTGGGATGTGTGGGACAGTTTGTGATGGAAAATCTGTCCAGGGAGCATGAGATGGACTCCTGGGAGAGAGATTTAAAACATAAACCTTTATAGCCAAAATTTCTCACTTTCCCCCTCCTCCTCATCCAAGGATTCTGACTTTAGATGGTTTATTGAAAAAGCAAGCTTGCCAAAGGTTTGCAAAAAGTTGCTTGGTGGGAAATCTAATTTTATCCTAAAAGTGTGTTGATTCAGAAATTCATGCTAACCCTTGTCTGAAGACTTGCAGTGCCCAGACACATGTTTATCTGTTTACACGTTTCCTCTGAGAAGAAAGTGGTAGGAAGATGACCAGAGCTTGGATCTTTCTCCACGGAAAAGCACCACAGTTTGCTGTTGGTGCACCTTAGTACCAACTCTCTATTATCTTTGGAGAATAAGGAAGATGGAGGAGCTATACTTGGAAATGGATAATGGGCTCAGCATTTTCTGGGACCTGCTCTTGTCTGGGGGGCTGGAGGAGCTCAGTCCTGCATTTAGAGGCACAATCCAGTCCTCAAATATATCTAATAGCTAAATTCTCATCTCTAAAAGGCTGCAGCAACACTGGTTCAGGATTCATTGAATATTTTATCCAGGCACAGGCATCAGGTTGGCTTCCAGGAAGTGGGTGGATGAAAGTGTGAGGGGGAGTGTGTGATTTGTATTAAATTAGAAATAATCAGTTAAGCCAATAGTAGTTCCAGGGAGCCCCAGCAGACCATTTCCAGTAATTGATTTTTTGGGAGCCCTGCAGATAGAGCTTTTCTTTTTTTTTATAATGGATCTGTCCCCTGATTATTAACTAAGTAATTCCTCTAGCAATTACATCCTCTCTGACAGTTTCATGGCTTAGAAGTTACTGGGAGCTGCTCTGATCACTGAGTCTGTGCAATTTGTGCCCCTGGGGCTGTCCCACCTCATCCCTCCAACATCCCCATCCTTCTCAGCTTTGTCTGTCCCTACAGCTTGAGCCCCATGCTTTGTCCTCTGTGCTGCCCACTTGCACATGAGAACCTCATTGCAGCACTGTAAATGTGACATAGAGGTGGCAAACAGGGTGCAGGAATCGGGGCACAGGCATCTCATTTCTCACCTGGAACCTCGGCATTTGGTGACACTGGGGACACAGTGGTGCTGGGCAGTAGCTCAGGCAGGAGTGACTTGTCCTCCCTCAGCAGCCACAGGGTCGTGAGCGTTTGCAGTTGGAGGTGTGACCGCTCACGGAGGAAGGGCTCCATCTGTGTGCAGGGCCAGGTGTGACACAGACAGATCGTCTGGGTGTCGATGTTGTACACTGAGATGCGTTTTGGGCATACCTAGGACATAACAGATGTATTTCTGGTATTCTATTCTATTGTATTTAAAATTGCCTCCTTAACTCTAATAGTAGAGGATGATTAACCACTTTCACCTTTGAGTGGGAGCTGCACGGGCACACCTTTTCCCAGAAGAAAGCTGTAAACTTGAGGGCGTGTGATGGAGACAAGTCCCCATGGCCACTGGCCAACAGCGAATGATTACAAACCAGCAGGGCACTTGCTTCCTTCAGCTTCATATAAACCAGATAATTATCCTTTGGCTTCAGTACCATCAGTGCAGTGTTGGCTTGTCAAGTTGGCAGGAGCCTGTTCAGTCTAAGCAACAGGAAGTTTCCTCTGTGAATACTTAAAACTTTAATAATTATTTATTGAATAAGTAGGATGAGAGCCAGGACATAGCAGAAATGTGAGGAGTTTCCCAGGTGACTTTCCAAAGTCTTTGAGATACTAGCAGGTCCAGCTCTAAAGTTATTACAAGGAAAGAAAATCCTCTCTAAAGAGCTTTTGGCTATTCTGCTTGCTCTCTTTCCCTCCCTCATTTATCTGGCCAAATCTCTTCAATCTGCCTTTATTTAGTGAAGTTAAGGAAATGGTTTTTTATAAATGGAGTCCTTCCTGAGTGATCTTGGTGGAATAGATAGAAGAAGAGAATACAAATCACAGCACCATATTTATTCCTGACAATGGGAGCTGTTGCTGCTAGTCCTGAGACAAACAGATAAGTCCAGTAATTATAGATAAGTGCTTTTGTTTGATCTGTCTAACAATTTCTGCATTTTCAGGTAATTTCCCTTAGGTGTTCACAGGCAGGTGGGAAGCTGTTCTTATACAGTCTGTATTTTAATCTATTTTCAATTGACTTCTTCATGAGCAGACAAACAACTTTCTTCCATTTTTAGGACTAAGCCTTTTCCTGAGACTGTATATGAGCTGAAGTTATGACAGGTTTTTAATATTATACTTTCTGACTTCTGCCCTTTCCTCCAAGTAAGTCAGCAAATAAAATAAAATACTCAGTTGCTTAATTCTTGATTTTTCCCGGTAGAAAGAGCTTCAAAATGCCCTGGCATGTTGCAAGGCCACCTTACAATACAGAAGCCAAAAGCCCTGGCGAAGGTTTGTCCTAAGCCTGCTACAAGCTACAAAAACTTCTCCAGAGAAGTGAGAGTGGTGTGTGAATAACTCAAAGCATTCATTTTCCTAGCCTTCAGATTCCTCTGAAAGCCCACTGGGATGTTTTCCAGAGGTATAAACAGACACAGAGGCGCTTTGCTAAATCCCATTCTCAAGCTCACACGCAGTCAGAACTTCAGGGCAGCTTGCAGACACACTCCCCTGGCCAGGAGGTTCGAAAGCAGGCATGAGCTGAAGCCAGCTCCATAATGGAGTGATGAAGCCAAGTGTTTGCTATCCTGCCTTCAGCTCCCTGAAACAAAGCCAAAGTGATGGGGCAGGCTGGGGTGTTAGCAGGATGGCTCCTGCAGGTGTTTAGGAAGTGCTTGCCTGCCTGAAATCGCCCCACTCTGTTGGTGGCTTTAGGTGATTGTGAGAAGTTTCTGCTAAGGAAGGGTGTATTTTTTGATATCTGAAGTGAATGCAATATTAGGTTGCTTGCCAGCTTGACTGGCAATTGTTCTTTTAGTGGTGAAAGAGCAGCAATTTGAGAAAACCTAAAGAAAATTAGATATGTTGAGCTTTGCACCTTGCTCCTCCTCTTCTTCTCCACTCTTTCTCGACCCAAGAGCAGTAGCCTTGCTCCAGTACAACGGCATTCACTGCTCCTACTTCGAGGCTCAGTTTGACCCTAACAGCAACCCCAAAAGGAGTGGCCAGTGGGTCTGGCTGAAGAAGAGAGTTGGTAGGTGGCTTCCTTTTGGGTGTCCAGCTGAATGCTGATGCTGGATGGACTGAATAGTGGTGCAGAAAGTCAATGAGAGTGTGGCCCAAGAATCATAGAATGGTTTGGGTTGGAAGTGAATGTAAAGATCCCCCTGTTCCAACCCTGCTTCCATGGGCAGAGACACCTTCCACTAGACCAGGTTTCTCAACACCCTGTCCAACATGAACTTGAACACTTCCAGGAATGGGGAAGAAATTTGCTTGTTCTGAGCAGTACCTTGTGGCCTTGTGGCAGCTGCCTCCTGATGAGGGACAGCTGTCCTTTGGCAGTGCAAGACCTCTTGTGGTCAAAGGAAATATCTCCCTTGGCAGTGCTGTGACCCAAAGCCACTACTGAATGTATTCCAGCTCAGCTTCTTGCAATGAAGCTTCAAGGATATTTCAATGAAGTTTCTAGAGCCTGATGAACCCTAGGGTTTTTTAGGCATCTTGTCTGTATTTGAATTACTGCCACCACCTTAATGAAAAAGCTGATGTTGAACTGGATGAAAAAATGTCAGTATAAGGCAAACAGAGAAAGAGGCTCCCATTTTGGACCAAGGAATATCTAGTGGGCTCATATTGGGCAGTGAGGGAGTACAGGTGTTTAATTGTGGGCCATGTTAGTGTCAGCTAGGTGTAGAGGGAGTGGGTGTCTAATAAGTATTTGACACAGTTCACTATCAGTCATGGTAGATTAAATAACAAGACATACATTAACTCATTTAATAATTAGCTACCATCATATCAACTTGATAAAAGAGTACTATTAAGTTATTCTGACATTGTATTAATACAGTCTTTAATTTTTAACATGGAAGATTAAGATAAAGTAACTGTTAAGAATTGCCTTGTAACACCTTTTCCAGCTATGTTGGGGTAAATACCTGTTTGACAGCAATACATGTCTGGTATTTTTCTGAAACTTTGTATTAACTGCTCCCTTGCCTCCCTTTCCTTTGGGAAAGAGCAAACTTGGAATGGGCACCTGCCACAAGAGAGCCAGTTTCAGGGAGGAAAGGTAAGGATGTGGTGAAGAGCAGTGACCATCCCACGCTGGGGACCGCAAGGAAGGGTGGATGAAGGACCTGGCTCAGGTCTGTCGTGGGGTTCTCCATTCTACTCAAGCTCTTCATTCACCTCTCTTTTCATTACTTTATCTGTGTAAAAATAGTAATGTTGATCTTTTTTTTCCACGTCATGTTGTTTGGTATGTCACTGCTAGCATTGCTGTACTTCGTGTGGGGTTAACCACATTTCCTGGGGTGGTTCAGGAGGCAGTGAGAGCACGAGAGCTGCTGTCCTGTGTGTGCATTTCTGTTGACCACACGGAAAGTCTGGGCTTACGCTAATGTGGCAACAAAAGTGATGTGTGGTTTGCGAGTGACTTAAGCTGGTTAAACCTAGCAGATACCTTCCTCATAGTGAAATCGAGTAGGAAGTCTGATGAGAAGCAATCATCTGGCTATGATCATGTCGTATAAATTTGCTGTGTGTATATTTTGTATTTGTTTTGCTTCCTTTGGTGCTGGGGGGTTTTGTGCTAGCAGTGCATTTCTGAGCCCTTCAGGTGGCATCCTCTGGCAGGATTTTTGATCCCTTGCCTTCACTTCTGGATTTAAAAGCCATGCAGAGGAAGGCTGCTGGCGGGAATCACACCCAGCAATAGGTAGGGGTATAGCAGCCTCTGGCTCTGCTTTGTCCTCTGGCCAAATCACTGGTGGGCACCCAGGGGAAAGCAGAGCTATGGTGGGGTTTTCCAGCAAAAACTTCCCCAGTAAAGGTGCTCCATAATGGTGCTGGAGGGATTTCTTTTGTAGGAGCTCATCTAAGCCTCTTTCAAACCTATGTAAGCTTTCAGCACCCAGAAGGATGTGCTGCCAGGACTGGCCAACCACTGTGCAGATGAGTTTCTTTCCCATCTCCAACACACTGCCTGCTAGTTCTTTTCCATTCCTGCTTAGCTCCTATGTTAAAACGAGTGTGACCAGTCCATGTCTGTTGGTGCATAACAGCTCATTGCCTCTGCTATGTCACCGGGCAAGTCACTGCATATTAATGTGAAGGGTTTGGGGGGTTAATTTCAGTTTAAATTCAGAAACTAGATTTATTTTTTTTTTCTGGTGAAAAACTGATAGAAGATGAGTATTTGGTTTGCAAATAGATATTGACTAATTTGAATATCAATTTGTGTTTATTGCTGACATGAAAGACTTAAGAGGCCACACCATAGAGGGGTTGGAGAGAACTTTATGAAAAGGACTTGAATACTGTTATACCCATGCATTCCTTGTTAGACACTACAGTAATGCCAGTGGCTGATATTAAAAAATAATGGTGGGCCCAGAAAAAACAGAAGTCAGCTTATAATTGTAAGAAGGAAAGGAATCTATACTCACACACGTCTGTAGAGAGACCATTTTAGTTCTTATTTACCCTTTGGTTTTTGAGCTGCTGTTTATGCTGGCAAGCTCTTTTCCTACACTCACATGCTGTATCAATACTTCTTTATTACATTAAAAATGAGGTGCACATGATATTACTCAGCTGGAGGGCCAAGGCTTTAAGAAGAGTAAATATGACAAGATTCTTGGTAAAATCATGGGAGATGACAAGCTACTGTAGCTGCTTAAAGTGTCTTTACTGGTGAAACATGTTGAATAGTCAGTTGGGAGTGGGTACAGGTAATGATTCTGAAAAATCACATTAACAGTGTTCATTCAGGAAAATGAGCTCTTGATGGGAGGTGCTAATTGTTATTAATTAAACAACTTACAGATTATATGATTGGTATTGACCCACAATATTAAAACAGTAAATTACTTACAGTGTGGGCAAGACTGCAATATGGGAAATTGAATAAGTTAATAAATCAAAATTAATGGGTGTCTGGAACAATTATAGCCATTAGTGGAACTACAGTCACTTTAAATATGTAAAGAGAAGTTCATAAAAGCTAATAGTGTTGCCCTGAAAAGGGACTTCTTGGACCAAAACATAGATACAGACTATCCCAGATCCCAAGTAATAGGGGCATCAAATGAGGGGTCATCCATGGTCAGGAGAGGCTTTTCTTCCCTGTAGCTTTCTTAAAGTGGCTCAGAGAAACAGTTTAAGCTGTATGCAATATGCACCTCCCAGTGAAACCAATGAAAATTAATGACTGAAAATATCTCTCAAGACCAGGCTTTGATGTGAAGTCCTCCCAGAGATTTACGAAAAATAAATTGCACTTAATTTAATAAGCCCAAATCCTGCTCCACACTCATGAGGGCTTTTTAAAGTGTTCTGACACTTGGAGAATCGCTAAGGGTTTAGAAGAAGAACTACTGCTTGTTGGCTGCTGCTGGGACACTGGGCTGCCAGTGATTCATGTTGCTTTTGCTTTCTCACAAGACTGTGTTGGTACAGCTGCTTTGTTCCAGTTTGGAGCTGGGGCCTCAGTCCATAAACCTTCTCTCACCCTGCTGAGTCCAATGGCGACGCCTTCCCTGGCTTGAGTGGCACGACACGCTTGGTCTCAGACTCTGGAATCTCACGAATCCCTGTCAGGTTGCCATCTGTGGAAGGGAGAGGGGCTTGTGGGATGAACTATTTCTACCACTGAGGGCAGAGGATCTTGTGCTCAAAGATGATCTTCTTGCCCTTCAAGTTGAAGCTGCAGGTCCTGGTCCCCTCTGGAATCCATATCCACTGGCTTCTGGCCTGAGGGGTCATGAGGACACACAGGGCCACTTCTGTGGAGAGAGGGACAGGAACACACTCTGAGCACACGTCAGGGCAGAGGAGGCAGCATGCTATGGATCTGCTCTCCCTTGTATGTGTTCACTTCCGTGAAAACGCAGTGAAGCCTTAACAACCGATCACCAGGAAACTGAATAACTCCAGCCAAAGCTGTGCTCTGTTACTGAGGCAGATTTAATCAACAGGAACCAGTGCTGGAGGGCAGTGACAGATAAGCAGAGAAATTAGTCCCAGAGTCATTGTAATTAAAAACATCTGGGTGATGTCAGCCTGCCTAAAAGGCCATTTTCATGAAGAGTTCGTGAGTACTCCTAAACCCCTCATACTAATTGGCAAGAGCAAGCCTCTGCATTACCTGCCACCTTTTTTTTTTTCCCCTGTGTGCGTATGCATGTCTGTGCAGTATTTATTGGTTTGGATATTCCCACAAATAAAATTTCCCATTTTTCAATGTTGGAAAACCAATGCCACTTAAGAATTTAGAAGGACAAATTGATGGCCAGACTCTTCAGCAGATGGAAATGTTTAACAAATTTCTACATCCGCTGGAAAGACTTCCACAGATGTATCTTACCCGGAGACTTCAGCCAAGTCTTTATTTGTAGATAGGGAAATGCTCTTTTTTATATGAGAATTTTCTTTTCACTGACACCAAGCAGAAACAAAGAAGCAGTACCTCTCATTCCCGCCTCCAAGGCAACAGAGTTGGCTCTGGTGGATGCAATTCAGATGGAAAATGGGCAGAGTTTAGCTCTCCTTCCTGGGATGTATGGGAAGACTTTCAACATTAGTGCCCTTCAATCAGGGAATTTGTTCTTTGCCTTATTATTAAATAGAGAGAAGACAAATGGGTTACTTCAGGCCAACACTGGGGTAGGAGTTCTCCACTGGGACACTGGGAGAGTTGAGCTGAGTGCTGGGCATGGGTAGGGATGTTGAGCCGGGCACTGCTCTGGTTTTCTGCAGCATGGGAAAATGAGGCCACAGAGAAGGAGTGGATGGGCAGGGGACACTCTCATCAAGGCACTGCAGTGCACAGGAAGCAGGGCTGACTGCACACAGGCACCTGTGCTGCCTTTCTGGGGATGGGCAGCTTAGGGACATGAAGAGGATTTCCCTGCCAGGGAAATCAGCCAGGACAGATACAGCCACAGGATGTTTTCCCTTTCCCAAGGTCAGTAAGACTTTTTGATGAGGCAGGACTAATATGCTTAATGTCTGAAAGGGATTTTTATTAATTTTTTTATTACTCAGTTTAATTGACATCTGGCTGGGATTTTTACTGTTTGTAGGACATACTTTGCCTCTGCTAAACCTCACATCTTATTGGTTTAGTTTAAAGTCTGAGTGAGAGTCATCCTCAATAATGTTAGCATGAGACTGTCAAGTAAAAGAGAGCTCAGGCCTTTTTCAGATGGTCTCCTTGTTATTTTGTGGAATCCAAAGCAGGGGAATGGATGCTTCAAGGCAAACTTTCTGCTGCTGCAAAGACTGGTGTGAGAAGGGGTGGTGAGGGTCACCAGGAGCTGTTGCAAGGCTTGCCATGCAGTGAAGTGTCACTGACATCTCCATTAATGAGCTGCTGCAGGAAATTGTAATTGCACTAAAAATAACCTGGGGTATTATTTAAGCATTTTATCAGACTGATCTAGTCTGCTTTTGCAGGTGTTTATAACATAACCATAGTTGGGGTATTTTTGCACGCTACAAAACTCTCTTAAACTCAGTGAACATGTTACGTTAGAGACTGAGTTTTCTCTGTGTAAGCATCTCCCTGGAGCAGAGAGGGCTTGCCTCGTCTTTCCTGTACAGAAAAGTGGAGGGGCTTTTTTTGATGAGGCCACTATAATACATTCCAAGCTGGTTGTGACTTTATGGTTCTCTGCAGCAGAGAACCTCATCCCTTAGCCCCACGCTTTTGGGAGCAGCCTCTAACACGCGGTGCTGTGTGCATCAGGCCGGTTATTCTGGCGCTGGCTCGCAGAGGTGTGGAGCTTTGGTTTCCACGGGCCCTGGCGGGATCCTCAGCAGCTCTGAAACGAGCCCGTGGGCTGAGCACACCACAACCGATGTGTGAGAAAAAGAGCAGCTGCTTTTGTAGATATTTCAAACAAAAGGGAGGGAAAGGAGCCACATTCTCTGACCTCTTTGCTGCAATGCGCTCACCGTATTATTTCTCCTGGCCCACAGGATGTCGGGTTTTCTAAAGTGCACAAATAGCTCTCCCAGTAACCAGGGCTATTTTGAAGACACCTTTCTGTTATTCTTTTCTCTGCCATGCAGTCTCTTGAAAATACTTTAACTTTCTGCTAAACAGAAAGTAAGTTTGTGTTGTAGGAGTACGCACAGAAGGAAGCCCTGCCATGCACTGAGAATACCTAACTGAACCATTTCAATTTGTATTACAGTGTGTCATCAATCCCGTGAGATGAATGGGCTGCATCTGGGCAAGGTCAGACATGCTGTCTTTTAACCAAGCTTCAAGACAAGTCATGTGGTGGCAAAGTCCAGTCAGGCAGAGGGAGGCTTGTTGGCAGCCCTGCTGCCTCGTCCTGCTCTTCCTTCCCTGGCAGCCCCCAAAAGCTTCCTCTACGAAGGGGGTGAGAGTGTCCTGCCAGAAATGCTGCATGGCTGGGGTGGAGTAGAGTTATCATCTGCCCTGCCCTCCCAGAGCTAATTCCCACCATGTGTCCCCAGGCTGACCGTGGTGCATTCTGAAAGAACCTAAGGAGGCCAAAGGATGTCCACAGGATTGGCTGGGGGAGCTTGTCCAGCTGCATTTGTTGCTGCTCTACCTCCCAAGGCAGTGGTGGATGAGAGGTGCTGGCCCTAACTTTTGTCCAGCCCTAAAGCTTTGTAAAACATAATGGACCAGATCAAAGGCCTCTGCAGCTTAATAGCCACTTCCCTCCTTCCCTCCTAGCTTTTTGCTAAGGCAGTGCTGAGAGTACAAACTTGAACCAACAGGTTGGGAGCAAAATCACCTGTTTTCACAGGGAATGACGTTTCTGCTTCAACAACCAGGAATAAAAAGCCTGAGACCAACAATTTGCTGAGTGCCACAGCCTACTAGTTATTAGGCATGTACAAACCTGAGGGAATGGCTGCTCCCACAGCCTCGTGCTCAGCTGGAAGTGGGCAGGGGAGGTGGTGATGCTTTTGCTGCCCTTTGCATCGCTCATCAGCCTCAACCCTCCTTGCTCCAGCAGTGAAAACTGGGAGTACCCCCTCCATTGGGATCTGGGATCTGCCATTCCTAGTAGAAAAGCACCACAGGTGCTGGTGGTGATGCACTGAGGCAAAAGAGACTAAACTGCCCATTCTTGTCACTTGGATTAACTAGTAGAGTCTGTGCTGGTGCAAGGGAGGCAGGGGATCCCTAACAGGCATATTTTTGGGTGAAGTGCTGTCTTTACCCCAAGGTGTAGCTCCCGGGAGTGAAATCTATTTCATGCCTTACTATTTTCCCTGCTCCCATGCCCCAAAATGTTATTTCTGAACAACTCAGCCTGTTTATTGGGGAAGTTGATCATACCAGCTGGTGCAGATGGTATTGGAAATTAGAAGTTTTAAACTTTGGAATGTCACCAGTATTTCCAGTTTTCTCGTCAGGCTGGGCTGCACTGAAAACAGTAAGTGAAACTTCTAATAATTACCTGATTCTTCCTGAAAACAAAGGCACAGGGCAACTTAGTCCTTGTCACCTGCAGTGCAAGGTGACAGATGATCATCAGAGGAGTGAGATCAGGATTTATGGAATGGCTTGCTCTATAGCAAGTGGGTGAATGTAGTGTGATGCTTCCCATGAATATTCATTCCCATTTTAAAAGTGACTTCACATCAGCCATTCTGGGGTAGTTGGCATCTCTGGAGATGATTACCCACTTAGGGGTACTGGCTAATTTGTTTGCCTTGAACTTTTTAAAAGCAAAGGTCCTTTGCAGTGTGTTTTCCAAGTGAGATGATGTTTTTTACAGAGAAGAGAATAGTGAGCACTGCCCTGTGGGGTCCTCTCCCCCAGCCTGCCTCAAGAACAAATCTTCCAAATGCTGGGGAGGTGGGGAAGGCTTTTTACCGTGGTAGTGAAGAGAACTGAGGGTGAGCCAAATTATGGCTGCTACTGTCTTTCTGAATTTGGAAGGAGATTATTTTGATATCAGGTATTTTATAGCATGCCTCAAACTTCCTCTGAATTCTTTCAAATTTCATGCAATGAAGTTTTATTCCAAATACGGACATCAGAGTTTAGATTGGTAACAGTGCTGGGTTAGGGCTGTGTCCAAATACTGTGCTGAAGCTGAGTAACACCACTTCACTAGGCAGCAGTTTTGCTCTTGATATCCAGGAGTGTGGCAGAAATGGGAACACGCAACACAGATGGAACATCTGTCTCTGGAGGGGACTGGTTGCCAGCATGCAAGGTTGCAGGTTGCAGCAGGCAGGCTGACCAAATCCAGCCTGCATGGGTTATAGGAAAAACAGCTCCATCACTCCAGAAAAGCTGGAAATCTTTAAAAGCTGGAGGTGCTGACCATCCTGGGGAGCCCCACCTGGCTGCTTTCCCTGTTCCCCTCAGCTGCCTGGCAGGCAGTGACAGCTCTGCCAGCTGCTGGGAATATATTTGCTCTAAACATTTCCGAGCTGCTGTTTGGACCGTTAGGAGCCTGTTTGCATTAGGAGAGGGGAAAAGGGGCCATGCAGTGAACAAAAAAGCTCCTCCAAATCTTTCAGTGTTCTCCAGCTTGGCTGCAGGTGAACTGGTTGCAGAAAACACCTGTGCTGGACTTTGCATGGACTTTTGCTGGACTAAAAGTGCGGGGCAGACACTGCTCTGGTGCCTGGGACATGAAAGGGGTCTGTGGGAGCTGCCAGCCCTGCCAGCATCTCTCCTTGAACTGGTCCTGCCCCAGACTACAGCGAGGCCAAGTGTGGCACCCAGAAGGAAGGATGCATGGAGAGGCAGCCCAGCAAACCCCACCAGTGCATTTTTCTTGGGGTATCAGTGTAGGCTGGTTATTTGGGTTGCAAATTTTTTTCTATAAACCATTTACTGCATTAATAAAGAATGTTTCACAGGGCTCTGCTTTTAAAAGAAAAGCCAAAGTAACTTTGCAGGGTGTTGCCAGCCCTACCCACTCAACTACTTTTAGCTTTAAAAAACCTTATCAAGTTGAACACAACTGACAGGTCATATTTCAAGGAAGTGAGCCAAAAATGTTTTCAGTATTTATTTGGGTAAATTCAAGTGCTGAGCCGTTTAACCCCAATGCACCCTCTTCATCTGCTCCCCACATGCATTTTAAAATCGGTTTTGTAAAGGAAAAAAATAGCTTGGCTATTTATGCACTGAAACATACATGTGTGTTTTCTGCAGTGTTGTAAATATGTGGATGATCATTTAGTAAAAGGTAACCAGGGGGAAGGGGAAGAAAACCCCCAAAGGTGATTCCATCAGTGCTTCCAGGCTTCACTTCCACTGTTATGCAATTAAATCCAATTCAGTTGATGCATTAGTTACCCAAAATGGAAAGACAGAAGGTTTCTATCTCTTTCCATTATTATGAGTATGATGAAAGTACCACAGGACCCCATCCCTGATAGGGACTGCTATTGTCTGAGACACAAAGCTGAGTAATAAACACAGCCCCCAGGGGAGATTCTCAGCTGGTGTAAATTATCACAGCAATTAATGTGCTATTTTGAAGTATGACAGTTTACAACAGATGATAATCTTCCTCCTGGCCAGGAAGAATTACTGATTTTAGCACATGATTCTATAAAGCCAGCTACAATTGCAAACTGCCCTGATTTACATGCTCGGCTAAAAACCACCTTCTCTGTCACGTTCCTCTGAATTAAGAGGATTAAGTGTAACATTCAGGTTTTCCCTCTTCTATACAACAGACACATGTTGAGCACCCACCTTCCAGGTGCAGCCAGTAGTTTTTAGGCATTGCTCTTCTGGTGGAGAGTTGTCTCAGCCTCGGGATGGCAGCCTGGACTCACCCTGCCTGTGCTGTCTTCCTGCCTGGTGTTACTGAGGTTTGTTGCTCTAAAGGCGTGGAGTTTTGTAGTTGCTGCCTTAAGGAGTCTCTGAAATGATCTTTGGAAATGATATGGGAATGTAGGCTTTGAAAAGCAAAACAGCAGGCAAAGGTGGTGTCTTTCTGCAGCTTTGTTGTGGCCTCAAGGGTAAGGAATGATGAGGTTAGTGAGAAACCCTTGCAGAGCCCCTTGCTTGCCCCAGTAGCTACCAGCAGTGGCTTCTCTTTGCTTTACAGGCTGTACTCATCCAGCACCTTTGGGCACGTGAGTATTTATCTGCTATTACTTTTGTTACCCCGTTTGGGCTTTGGTGTTTGTAGGACACCAACATCCTTTTACTTTGTGGAGGTTGGATTGCTATTGTTTCTTTTGTACACATTTATTTTTAAACCTATGAATTACACTGAAAACTCACAAGAGTGGGGACCCCTCAGATGTACTTTACACCTAGCACAAATACACACTAAATGGAATCCTGGCTTGATTTGTATTTTTTAGCCTGGAGATGTTCCAGATGCCAGTCCTGTTACATGTGTGCAATGAAAACAGTATTTCTTTATCTGGTTAAGCACTTTTGGATCCTGCAGGATGTAGACATTACTATTATAATAATGGTTATGGTAATTTCCAAGGTAGGCGATAAATCTATCACTTAATCCATCTCTTCTAATTAGACAGCAAGCATAACATCACTATCTGGGATAGAAGGAGTCTCAAGTGAGATCAGTGTTTAAAATCTAAAATTCAAATTATCCTTTCCTTTCTGAAGATGGGGTGGGGGAGCACTGTTTAAAAATAACAGACTCCAGTGATTTATATAGTATCCTCTTGTCTTATCAAAAAAATGCAGATTCAAATTGATAAAGCTTTAGTGGTCCTAATGGAGAAAAGTCTTGAGTTTAATCCTACCAGGCATTTTAAAACCATGAGATGATACAGAGCACAGATTTTAAGAGGCAAAATGAAATACTTAATCTTCATCAGTTAAAAAAAAAGCCACTTCAATAACACAGAAGATTATGTAACTTTGAGGAGAGGGTTTAAGTGGTTACTACAGCCTAAGTAAACCGGGATCCTGGGAGCTGGGAACAGGAGATGTGAGTGGGGGCTTTGGGTTTGACTCAGTGCTGGGGGGTCAGTGCATGTGAATTCTAGACCTGACTGTGGAAGTTGAGATCCTGGCTCACCCAGGGCCCCCCTTATGTAGGAAAAGTCCCAAATGTTTGAATAGCTCAAAGAAGCAGGACGAGCCATGCATGTCCCTGTGATGCTGAAGCAAGGGACAAAGTGGTGGCTTGGCTGGTACAGCTCGTATGGGAATGGATTGCTGGTCACAATCTGTATTGCATTTTACTGCCCTCATTTTAATCTGCTAAAAACAGTTCTTTTGGAAAGGTTTTGCAGCCAATTTTACTGGTTCAAGAAGCCTTTCAGGTGCTGGTTTAAAGGTCTGCTGCCCATGAGCTGGAGCTCTTGTAAAGAGCTCTGCGCTCCTGCCTACGGCTTCTGGATTAGGGCTGTTATTATTACAGTGCACTTGGCATCAAACCCATGTCAGCTGCTTTCTCCAAAATGCTTAGAAGTGAGAATAAATTCCAGCTTTTGCAGGAAAAAAAAGAAAAAAGGCGAGTCAATCAGTTTAAAATTTCACCCAGTGGGAGCTTGCAGGTGGTCTGCTAGTGCTCTGTAACTTTAGCGGGATGCATTTGAAGCTGGGCTGTGGCTGCAGTTCATTCTTTTCCCTCTTATTTTTTATTGCTCTAAACTTTTTCTTTCATTAGAAAAAACAAGGTTCTTCCTACATACAAATCAGAATGTTCTGAATGCCTCTGATGTAACAGGTGGTTTTGAGAAGAAAAATGTTTGTATTTAGTGTATTTTTAGCTGATTTGCAGCATAACAAGCGGCTTATGTCTGTGGCCTTAAACATGAGTGGCAGGGGCTTGTCACTCATAAAGCCTTATCTGATGCAGAAGTTTTCCTCCATCTGGAGCTTCTCTGTTCCGCCAACTCTTATCCTACTGTGGAGAAGCTATAAGGATTGGATCATTAATTAATAGTGGTATCCTAAGGATATTGTCTTAATCCAATGCAGTAAAATAGAGCACTGATTTATTGAGTTGTTTCTTTCCCCTGCCTTAAAAGACTGAAAATACTTCTCCCTCTCAAAAAAACCTCACCCAAAAAACCAAACCCCAGGAGTGGAGTTTTTTATAGTGGCAAAATCTAGACATAGTGAAACTGTTGCTTGGGCTGGAGGATGGCGGAAGAGGGAAGAAAACCTCATTTTGCTTCCCCTTCTGTCAGAAACACAGTGTGTATAAAATAGATAAAGTAGCTTCCAAAGAAAAGCTCTGCAAACAAGGCTGAAAGCAGCCTTCATCCCTGCCTCAACAACAGCCCCTCAGATGTCCTGTGTGGCCTCACTGGCTGGGATGGACATGTCCACTCAGGGTCACTCTCTGCAGAAGCACTGCTTTTGGAGGAGATGTGCAGATTAATACCAGCCATGGACCTTCCCCCACCAGCTATCAAATTTTTTTTAAAAATTTTAATTTATATTGGCTTAACTCAGATCAAAATTGGGACCACTGTGCCAATAAACCCATGACCACTGTCCTGATGGGATATGAGTTGGTTTTACTTAGACCTGCTTGCATTGGTTTAATATACCAACATAATCATCTGGCATTAGCATCCAGATGATGGTCTTAAAAAAGGAAAATTAACATGACGTATTGGAGGTGGCATTCAAATACAAAGTCCCCATCATTTTCTTGACTAGAATTCTGCAATTACAAAAAAATGAGCCCATTACATGCTGGAGGTCCTTTCAGACTGCAGGACAGCCTTGCAGGCAGGGAGTGCAGCAATAACACAAACCACACTTTGTGTTCAAACAGTATTTGACAGCATTAAATATACCACAGGCTCATCTAACCTTTGCGTCTCCATTCAGATGCCTGACAATAGCAGCAGTGTTGTTTTATTATGGATTGAAGTGCATCTTGACTGGCTTTTCTTTGCCCTTCAGAGCATGCTGGAGAGATCTAGATAGCCTTTTTTTTTGGTGTATTGAGGGAGCTGAGGCGATTCTCTTAACTCACACATCTTTCCCATGGCATGGACAGCCAGCTGTGGGGGCTCAGCATGTTTATAGCCCTGTCAGGGGCCAAGCCTCCTGCTCCCAGCTCAAGGGCAGCACTGAGTATTCGGTGAGTGACAAGGAGCTGTGAGGAAGGGATGGGAAATGAAGGAGCAACAGATTGGCCGTACTGGTACTGTTTGACTTTTCACACAATCAGCGGCAGCATGGAGGGGATGCAGGGGTCTGTGGCCGTGGGTTAATCTGTCCTGACAGTGGAGCTGTCAAGGTATCTTTGCATAATGGGACCTAGAGATAATTAGATTTAGCACTCAGGGCCAAGCCGTGAACTTCTGGAGTGAAGGGGCTGGTAATTGGGATTATTCCCCATGGTGGGGTCAGGGTGTCTGCCTGGCCAGGAGGTGGCTGGGGTGACATATTTGCTAAAGCCCCCCTTGCTTTCTGCTGAGCTTGGGGTAATTGGCCAGAACCCACAGCTTCTTCCTCAGGGTGAAGCTTATTTTGCTCCTCCTCATCTCAGATGACTTTCCTGCCCCCACAATGGTTAATCTCAAAGGAATATTTTAAGGAAAAAAAATATTGACATAAAATAGTTTCTTTTTTTCTTTTTTTTTAATTTCAGTCTTATACAGCATTTCAAACCATCCTTAGGAAATAATAAAAGTTACAGAAGTCAGAGTGAAAAGAAAGATGAAACGCAATTATGCCAAAATGTAATTTAAAATGCAAATTTGTCGGAGAAACTACAAACCCCTAATTGCAGTGTTCTCTCTTATCATTGCTTCAAAAGCTCTGTGTGCTCCCTTCCTCCCTCTGGGAAGGGCCTCAGCCACGGCTGTGCTGCCACACTCTGACCTCTCCAGCGAAATACGGGTGACCCAAAATAAAACCAAGAGAGGAAGGGGGTGGCTGAGGCCCCCCCAGGACTCAGGGGTCTGCAATGGGTGCCCCGGGGGGGAGCGATGATTTACAGAGAATAGTCTCTGAACATGTAGGTCTGGAGAACACCAACCTGCTGCCTGCATCTTCGAGTCTGTAATGCCAAAAAAACCCCATAGTTGCACTTCAGAAGAAGCTTAGCTGAGAAATTTGAAAATACTGCAGCTATTGAGATGCCTTTTCACAGAGCCTGGTAAGTGAAATCTAAAAAAAAATGTAGTTAGTTGTTGAGCAAAACATTTATAGCTCTTCAAAGTTGTCCTTGGTGGCTGAAATCCCTGGTTGGACTATGTAGCAGACAGCCTGATGTGCTCCACACACCACCATGGCCTCCAGGAGGGCACCTTTTGCCTCTGGTTGGGTGGCCAGAGGCAGAGGGGCCTCTCCAGTGCCCTCTCCCCTGCCTTCATGGGCTGCCACTGCCCAGTGTTATGGTAGTGATGCCTTAGGTTTTAGCTTTTATATTTTTCAGATTCTGTACTGCTTTAGTGTGTAGCTATGAGCGTCATATTAAGGGATGGTAAGCTCTCTTCACAGAGTAGCTAGACAAAACAGTTCCTTTCCTAGCTTGGGACCAAGGACAGCCACCCAAATTTCAGGCCCAAGAGCATAAACAGCGTGGACTGAAGAGAGCAAAACGAGAAGGATGGGACTTCATAACCTAAAGCTATAATTGGACAATTAACTCCAATATGCTAATGGACCAGAACTTACAAAAGTGAGACACCTCGTGACCAGTCAGCCATTTTGTGACCACTTTGGGTCCATCTTGGGTGTAGCCCTGGCTGGGCTCTTGTACTGCCCGAGGTGTATCCAATGAGGCCTTTTAATAAATACCTACTTTATTCTTCAGCTCTGTCTAGCCTCTGTTCTAGGTCAGCCTTGATAAGGCATCAGTTCAGGTCCCAGTCTTTGCACATGGACCTGCTCTGGTCCATGCTCTGGTCATCAAAGATGCCCTCAAGGACAACACAGAAGCAATTACACCCCCTGGTCTTGGGCAGGCTGGCCTCCTGTGAGTATCTCCAATCACTTTCTGAAGCTGTTTGTGTTTTAACCTTTGCATTAAGTAGCCCCCTATGGTTTTGCCCTGATTCCTTGTGTGGCATTGGAGGATCTTTGCCAGGCTTTGTGCTCAGCATCTCACAGTGAATTCAAAAGAATTGGGCATTTATAACCTGTTCAGCCTCCCTGTGGCTTTTTCTGCTTGTGGTCTGTCTCACTTTCTCTTTAGCTATGCTTTGTATGTCAACTTAAGATGCCCTGAGACTGATTCCTGACAGACAGTGGAGTCATTTTGCAAGCTCTGATCACTGTGGGAGGGGCTGATGTCTCCATTTCCTTTGCACAGGCTGCCCAGGGTGGTGACAGACACCGGGCTGTCCCCCTGCCTGCCACAGCACTGAGAGGTTTATTTCAGCACAAGGGGAAACAGCAGTCAGATCTCCCCTGAAAGGCACCCAGCAGTTGGGGCCTCACAGAGTCACAGATGGGGTTTGCTGGCTGTGTACTCACCATGGTCGCAGGACACATTTCCCTTTCCCGTCCCCCCTCTGCTCTAGAGACCTGTACTTTGCCTAAATTTTGGCAGTGCACTGAGCTAAAGCACTTTGTCTTTTCACTGGCAAGGTTTCTCAGAGGCTGGGGCACATCTGGGCTGCAGGTAGGATGTCCCTCTGGTGTTTGCCAGAGCCTGAAACTGTGGTGGGTCTGAGGCTGCTGGAGTGGGAGGTTTTTCTTGTGCCTCTGACCCAGCAGGGTGCTAATGTGAGCAATGGAAAATACATTACCTTTTTTAACAGTCCTAGATGGCATTTGGGAAGGAGAAGGTAAAAAAGAGGATGAAGGCAGGCATATGTCACTGTTTCTACTTGCACAAGGGGCTCAGGAAATAGTCAAATGGGTTTTTCTGCTTCAAACAGAGTCCTGCTTTCTGTTTTCCCTTTTTCCCATAGCAGCATGAGGTAGGAGAGCTAAACCAGCCCATTTGGTGACTTGTGTTTTAGTTTAAATCCACTTTCATTGATAATATGGACTCAGATCCTTGCACTGAAGTGTCTGAGCTGCATCCTGCTGGGCCAGCATCCAGAGTAGGATCTGCAGGATGACAAGGACTTGTGGGCCCAGCTTCTGGGTAGCCACATGTAGGACCTGCTGCTGCACTGGCTCCTCATTGCTGCTTAATTTTGCTTGTCATTGCTCTGCCTTTTGCAGACTCTGGCCTGCTTTTTAGGGTTGCATCCTGCACAGCTGCTCTTCAGCCATGGGGGGCTGAGATCCCTCTGTGATTCCTCATCAAAGGTGTATCTGAACATGGTGAGGATTTCTATCCTGGCTCTTATGGGGTAGAATGGTCATGGTAAGGCATTTGGGATGCTCTAGAACAATGAGAAAAGGGTTTCTTGGCGTGGTTGCTGGCCTCTCCTCTGGGCTTGCACTGGGGGACACCTGTGGCACAGCCAATCACATGCTACTTATGTCTGCCATGGAGAGAGGACAGGGCTTTGCAGGCAGGCTGGCATGTGTGTTGCTACCAAGCTGGTTTGGGTAAAATGATTATTGCTTGGCACATCCAGCACCATTTAACTCCATAAACATCTTGCTGGAAGGTACGGCGCCAGCTGGAAGCACACCTACAAATGTAAGCACGAGGAAGAGGCATTCTCATCATCCGAGAATCAAATCCTGACTCTTAAAGGCCAGTGTGTTGTTTTTCCTGAGCTGAGATGTTGAATTATTAATGCAGCTTTATGCTGGAGGTATGTATTAGATGTGGAAATTTTTGGCGTCACCACTTGTTGGTGACATTTCTGAGTTGGGTTTTGCCAATGTCTTTGACTTGGTCAGTACTTTATTGATTAGTGTCCTGCATTTTCTCTGGAAATACTCCTACAGTGCTACTTACCTTGTGGCCTAACGACGTGGTTTAATTTGGCACATCATTAATGCTGCTACTGTTAGGGTGTCCTCAAAGCACCACAGCAGTGTTTCAAGCCCTCAGCGTGCCACCACTGGGCAGGCGGGTGGCAGCAGCAGTAGCTGGCTTAAGGACCCTAAAGCACCAAATTAGCTTTCAAAATGAGCTTCCAAATATTATTCCTGCCCTGAACCTGGGTTGGATGCTGTGCCCGTTCAAACACAGGCATCACCCCACTCCTGAAAGCTCCTAATGGCTTTCATTCCAAGAGTATCAGAAATCTAACCACAATGCATAAACACTAGTTGGAAAATGTTTCTAAAGCCAAAATGTGGGTCATCCTCAGTTTGTGTAGATGGGTGAAGGCAACAGAGGCTTGCTCTTGTGCTAACTGCAGTGTGACTTTCAAATTTTGGAGCTGGAGGTTGGCTGCTTACACACAGTCCAGGGAGCTGCAGCCAATGGTTGTGGCTTGACAGCAGCAGAGCTGAGTGAAGATTATTTATTTCCACCTAGCAGAGCCATAATAAAAAACTTCTTGCCTCAGACAGGCATGGTGCTCACCTGGCTCCTTCTGTGCTGATGGATGGGAAAGCAAATGAGGTTTTACTTGCCTGTGGAAAAAATATTCTCAAAGAAAGCCAGCCTGAGCTCAGCTTGTTGGAAGAGCTGCCAGGGACTTCTAAAGCCATTTTTGGGGGTAGGGCAGTAGTGAAGTAATTATTGTCTGAACACATACACACCGTAAAATGGGTATGTTTTCTAAATGGTCTCTTAAAGCAAAACTGAGTAGTAAGTAGGAACGCTTCCCTGCAGGCTGGCAGAAGGACACAGTTGGTATCACACATTTTAGCAGCTGGCATGTTAATGAGGCCATTTTTATTGAAATGAGCTAAATACTATTAACATTTGTGGACTCCCAACTGATTTCTGAAGCATTTATTGAACTTCAAAAACTGCCTCAAGAATCAATTAAAAATAATTTTTTAGATTTGATAGAAAGAAGACGAAAGAAAATTGTGCTGTCACGTTCATGTTTATCTGAAGAGATCTTACATTTCTGTTGCTGACTTTAAAGAGTTTCTTCTCTTTCTACCTTTTTGGTGCTTAAAATACCACTGAAAAATATCTCTTTGGAGAAGGTGGTAAAGTAGTTTGTAGTCAAGGTGATTTTTTTTGGTGTGGGTTCTCTTCTGCATGGGAAGATGGTTGGTGTGTGGTTGAAAATAAACATGAGGCTCTGTTATACAGTGATTGCACTTGGTCACTTAGCAGTGAATGAAAAGTATATTTAAATTATTAATTAAAATACTAAAAAGTTCTAGAAAGGAAGAAAGCAATGAAGAGCTGTCTGGCCTGGCATTGTGGGGGATTGGATGACAAGCAGTGCTTCCCATTTATCCTTTCACCAGGCAGATCTGGGGAAAAAAACCCTTGAGCTTTGATATTTTTTGGGAGGCCTGAGCAGTCAAGTCTGGGAGCAGTGGTGAGGAGCTGTTGTCCTCATCAGGGCATCTGATGGTCCAGCACACCCAAACCCACCGTGGCACAGGCAGGTGAGGCTTTGTTGTCTTCTTGACTGCTTCCCTTGGCTTTGGGAGAGCTGCATCCCACTATTTAAAGCATTGTGACAAGCTCTAGTATCTTCAAGGCAGAGTCAATTATTCTGTGCTGAGGTGAGGGGCTTGTTGGTAAAGACAAATGTTAAAAAGAAAAATCAAGCCACATTCTTGAAAGCGACATTAATCTAAGCGGTGTGTCAGCCTGCAGATGCTGCTGGAGTCATTATCCTGAGCTGAAACAACAACCTATGCAATTTTATTTCCCTTGTTTTGTATTTTTTGTCACAGCAGGGATTCATTGTCTGAAAATACGTGTAATGTTCATCAAAGACAGTCAAAGGCTGCCCCAAGCCTTGAGAGTGCATTTAGGGTGGCAGGAGCCAGGCACAGTCTGGTGGCTGAGGGCACCCCCTGATGGGCTTGGGGTGTCCTGCACAGCTGCTTCAGGTGGGGGCAAATCCACAAGAAGGGACAACTGGCTGGTTTGTTGAAATAATCTGAGTAAGGGTGGCTGGGCCATCATTTGGCCTCCCCCCAGGGACTGCAGGGCTGTAGGTCCTTCCTTGCTGTCAGATGTGCTTTATGGTTGGGGCAGAAAACCTGCTCATCAGCAAGGCTCCCAGAACAGCAAGCTTGTGCATTGAATGCTGCTGGAGGGACCAACATAAAAAACTGGAGAGGGAATTTTAGTCTTTATCCCAAGTGCATCTTGCCCATTTACTGATCAATCCAGTCTGTGGCAGAAAAATCCTCTTGGCTCCATTTAACAGCTCTGGAGAGGAAGGCAGAGTGTTAGAGTATGATCTGCAGTTACATACCAGAAATACAGGCTGTTAGGTCTGCATGCGGTCTGCAAGACCACAGCCTGCCACAAATGCACAACCGTGCAGCAGCTCAAATGAGCAGCACTTCTGTTTCTGTGTGCCCCCCAAAAAGTTGTATCATTGCTTCTAATTTTACCTCATATCTAACCTGAAAATTACTAGCCACTAGGATGATGTTTTCTTTCATTAGTTTCCTTTTAAAGGAAAAAAAAAGACAACAAACCCTGAAAACAAGCAAAAAGATCCCATTATGAAAGCACAGCCTGTGCAAAAATAAACCAGTAGGCAAAAAAAAAAAAAAAAAGACTGCTTGTTTTATAAATATGCCTAGAAGTGGTTGGGTTTTTTTTTCTCATCTGACTTGAATCTTTTCCCAAACTTTAAAAATATCCTCATCTGAAGGAAGGATAACGAAACAAGAAGAAACAGCCTTTCACCCCAGTGCCTCTAATAGTAAACCTGTGCTTCCCCAAGCTGCCAGGCCATTGCCCAGCCCATACTTAGGTGGTGGCAGCATGACACACAAGAAAGGCAGACCAGAGCTCACTCTGAGGTGAAGGAAGGAGCTTCTCCCACTCCTAAGTTCTGGAGATGAGATGTAAGCCTGGCAGGCCAGGACAGTGTGGAGGAGAGGAGGTGAACATCTGTGGTGCAGGCTGGAGTGTGGCAGCAGCATGGGGAGCTGCAGGCTCATCCCACCAGCAGAGCAGCATCCCTTGCCTGCCTCCTTCACTCTTCCTTGCCAAAGGCATCCCTTGTGTGGTCATGCTTCTGGCTGGCAGGGGAACAAGCTTGAAACACTCTGCATGGTTTCAGGGATGTACTCAACGTACATTTCTTCACTCTTCTGAGATCAGTTCTGTCATGTGAAAAAGAAACATGGATGATGCTGTTGCCCAAGTTACTTGCTAAACACTGATCTTCGTTATTTAGCCCTGTGGTTTAGCTGCTTGTTGTCTCTGAGGCTGCACTGTCACTTCAAGCCTCGTCCAGGAAGCACTTTGTCCTTTTGCCATTATGGAAATTGTGAACTGCTTCTCAGCATGTGAGACAGCCCCCTCAGTGTAGTGGGGTGACTTGCCTCCTGTTGGGCACAAAAACATGTGAGCACCCAAGATGAGCTTCAACTTCTCATTCTGTTGCTCTCTCTGTGAATGATTTCTGTATTTTTATATTGTATTTATTTAGAGTCTGGGTTAGAGATCTGTCTGGCATAACTTAACCTCTTTTAAGACCACTTTCATTCTGCTGGTATAGTACACCTGTGGATCTTGCTCATTCTCTCGAAAATGCAGATTCAAAATACTCTTAAAATGCTTTCTGATCACTTTTGATTGACCAGAAAGCCTCTTTCTACTCCTTTGTGCTGAAGTTCACCTTACCCACTCAATTTCCAGGAGAGGGGCAGCATGCAGGTAAGCCTGCTAGATGGAGGCCATGGAGCATCAGCGTGGCAGAAATCCAAGACGAGCTTGTAGCTGTGCTGCAATTACAACACACAAGTCATTGACACATTTAAATAAAACCCCCAGCCAAGGTGTTTGATGATAAAGGCAAAGCTCAAAAGCTCCATCAATTAATCCTTGGGAGGGGCTGGTGCTCCCCAAGCCCAAGGGCTGCAGGGGGGCTGGAGGGTGGGCAGGGCTAAGGGCTCCAGCCCCGGCATTGTGCAACCAGGCACAAATCCAGTGGGTTATTTTTGGTTGATTTTAACATTGCTTAAGCAATTTGTATAGGTCTCTTTAGATGCTGAACAGTTTTATGGCAGCTGCTGCCTGGAAAGCTTCATGTGCCAGGGCCCTAGTCCTGAAATAGTAATTTAGGTGCCAACTCTTACTAAGATTAGTAGTTCTGTTTTACTGGGATGGGATTGTTCCCAGTAGTTAACCACGTGAGAGTTTGCTGGAAGATGAGCAGCTGAAGATCAGAAGTCAGCAAGAGGATGTGATGACTGATAGGTGTTGAGGGAAGCAGAAAGGATAACTAAGATGATGGCATTAGTGAGACAGAATTTCACTATAATTCTTCTTACTGCCATACAGCTTCCCTTATATACTTTAACCTTGGTCCCGTTTCTGTTTGGTTTTAGGGTTTTTGTTTGGCGTATTTTTTGGTTGATTGGTTGGGGCAGGGGGGTTGTTTGTTTGTTTCTTTTTTCTTTTCTACAAGTCTCCATTTTCACCTGTTACTGTTCAGGGAAATCCACCTCATCCAGCCCCTGCCTGTCTCAGTGCCTTTGCTGCTGCAGGGATGTTCCTGCTCCTCTGCCCAGTTTGGCCAACAAGGAGCACTGGCAATGTGCCTCCTTGGGAAGCTTTGCAGTTTGGATGCTGTTTCACTTATATTTTCATTTAAAAAATTAAAACTGTACCAGCAGTGGGAACACTGCCCACAGGACTCAGTATGCCAAAATGAGTGGAGCCAAATGGCACTGGTTGCAGCTTCCTGTTCACACTGTGCCACTGGATCCAAGCATCATTTGCTGAAGCTGGACAGGTTCTGGGCAAGATTGCTGGTTCTTATATGACACAATGAGAAGTGTTAAAAAGCAGGGCTGGCTCTTGCCTACAGAGAAAGTAGGTGGCTGCTGAACAGCAGCAAGAAAACCCCCCAAAACATAATGGCCGTTTATTGCCTGAGAGGGCAAATGGCTCTTTTCCTTGCAAATGAGAGTTTAGAGTTGGTATGGGTAAAGTCTGTCTTTCCCCCCTGCCTCCTGTGTGTGTGTCTGTGCCTGAGTGAAAGTCTAGGAGGGAAGTGTTTGCTGAGCAGGGAGTGACCTGTACAGGCACTTGAGATGGGAAATCCCAAAACAAACACCGTGGCTAAACTTCTCTCCTCTGGGCTTGGCTTTGCTTCCCCATTTGGTGGGGAGGTGTCTGCCTTTCTGGGACAGGCAGCCCTCACCCAGCATGTGTGACAAGTAAGAGCTGCAAAGAGTTACTGAGATGAGTGAGTTCCCTGACTGCCAGAACAAAAAATTAGTTCAGACAGGAGCTGGCATCTCCTTTATTACTCACTGAGTGACAGCATCAGTCTCAGCTGCTGTACACAACCCAGAGACTTTAACACGAGGTGACTCATTCAGGAAATAACATTTTCCTTCCTTCCCCATCCAACCATTCCACTCTTCCAAAGTGGAAGTTCACAGTTCCTCCCTGTCTACTTGGCAGTTCCCCATCCCAGCACAAGGGAATACTGGCAGCCTGGAGCTCACCTCCCTGCCCGTGCCTGCTGGTGGCTTGCCCAGGGCAGCAGCAAGGAGCTGGGGGCTCCCCTGCAGACATGCAAGGTGCACGACAGTCATTTGGCAGAGACTTGTCCAAAACCAAGCAGACTTCTCTGCGTGATGCTGCTGGAATCGGTGTCACCCCACACCTGGACACGTGCACAGTGCTGAGCTGAGCCCCTGCTTTTTCCAACTGTCCTTGGTTGTGTTCAGGAGGCATCTCTCTGCCTCCCTAAAACCAACCAAACAAAAATCCAACAGAAAAAAACCCAACCCCACTTTTGCCCCTTCCCACCCCCCAACCCTGGCTCTGTGAGATAGAGAAAGGGTGTTACAATGAAATGAGTCAGATGAAAATGTTTTCTTCTGAGCTCTGTTCTCTAATGTTGCAGTGTGGTCAAAGCAAAGAAATCAGAGGTCAGATGTTTTTAAGGCTTAAATAATTATTTTTTTAGTGCAAACAAGGCATAAGGGCTGACATGGGACTAAACTTAATGATTCCTGAGTAGCAGTGGGTGCTGTTAGACGTGTAAAACCAGGGAAAATGAGATTAGTTGAGGAGCTGGTACAGTCTGCTGATGGTAAAGCTGGACACAGAATTTGCATTCAGGCCAAAATCAGTGCAATTAGTAAAAACAACTCTTCTTGCAAGCTCAACATTTTTGCAAACACTCACTGTATCATTGCCACCTACTCATCGTGACAAGTACAAGGAGCTGCCTTCTGAATTATCTATTTAATATATATATAATCACCTTGAAATCATGTGATGGTGCTGTAGTCTTTTCCAGAAAAATGCTGCTTTAAACAGAAATCTCTCTGCCTGTAGAACTATAAAAAATGTATGACTCTGTAAACACAAACTAAAAGGGCTGAATTTATCTTTCCTGTAACTTTGCTAAAGCTGATGCTATGATCTGTGTCTGTATGAATGAAATCAGCCTGAACAGCAAGGGAACCAACTTTCTACCAGATTATTGCAAATGTTTGCAGATATTCCACTTTGCTGCCAGAAGTGCATCACTGTCACACAGATTTTAAGTACAATGTATCACATAAAAACAGAAATAGGAAGCTCTGTTTTGTTAAATGACTGAAGATCAAGTATTTATTTTAAACACTCCACTTTGTGAGACATTGGGAAACTGCTATCACTTATATTTTAAGAGCCCACTTGCAAACCAGCAGTCACTAGGAAAACACAGAGTTTGAACCTTGTTTTTGTAGTAGGGTGGCTTAAATGGTTAGATTTGGTGAATTTTTGCTGTTCTGGATTGTAAGCACAGTTATTGTTCTGCTGCTGTCTCTTCAGGAATCATGCTGGTTTTTTTCACTTCCCTGTGAATAGGAAAAAACATAAAGCAAGCTGGCATCAAGGACCATGCTTTATAAGAAAGGAACGAGGAAAGATAAAATGGCTACATATGACAATATGGACAGTTTCCAACTTAATGGAAATAAAAGAGTCCAATTTTTGCAGCATATAGTGAGAATTGAACTGTATTTTTATGCAAATGCTATAGAAAATGCAGCTCAGCAAAGGCTGTTTTCCAACTGTTGGCTGGAAAGCATTTTGAGTGCCTAAAGACTTATATTTTCCACAAGAACTTGGTGAGAAAGAATATGAAGGGGTAATAGAGCATTTAAATCCATTATACCTACCAGAGGTTTCTTTTTTTAAAAAAATCTAATAATCCGCTAAGAGGAGGAAACACTACTGAGCCTTTAACAAGCCTAAATAGTGATTCTTCCTTGCTATTTTGTTTGTTTGTTGTTTTTAAATGCAGGTCAAACCCAAATTTGTTTGTGGAGTAAAACACCAGGAAAAATGGTGCATGCTTGCCCAGCACAGTGCAGCCCTGAGGGCTGCCACAGGAGATACTTTAGGTGCAATGTAACTTTGATAGGGTGGAGCTTTATGTGTCCTGGAGGAAAGCCGAAGTCCAGCAGCACAGCCCTGCTGTGCAGTGTGGACCAGCCCCTTCCGGACTGAGCGATGCTGTGCACACTGGCTGAGAGCTCACAGCATGTGATGAGTAAGATGGTATCCCCATCAGAGGGAGCTCAGCCTTCCAGAAAAACCTTTGGGAGAGGGTAGGTGGCACACGCCTGGGATGGGCATGGCTCAGAATGAGGGTGCTCCTTGGAGTAAAAGCTGAGAGGGCCTGAGCCCCTTTACTGGCATGGATGGGATGGCTGGGCTGAGTTCCTGTGTATCCTGTTACTGTGAAAACAAACCATGTGGTGTTAAGCCTGGGACACTAGCAAAGAAAAATTTCTTGTGTAAGCGTGAAGGAAATTAACTTGTTGTTAAGGTGTCCCAGAAAGGGGAGAGAAGGAGTTTTAGACTGTGTGGTTGTCCCAGTAACTTCTCCGTGTACTTGTGTGCCCTTAGAGTTAGTTGGGTCTGAGGGAGATGGTTGGCAGAAAGTGACAATGTATTTAAGTGTAAACCAGACCAAAGAGCAGCACACGGGAGACTTGCCAGGGAGAGGGAGCCAAGAGTTAAAATGTAGAGCCCTCTGTGAGGCAGACATTTGTTTCACAAGTGGCACAACAGGAAGGCTGGAGGAGCAGTCGATGCCATTTCTCAGTTGCTGTGGGTGAGACTGGTGCCATTTGTGTAGGGGAGGATGGCTGCGGAGAGGTGGTTGGATAGACCGGAGGAGCAGTGGGATGGATTGTAGAGGCTGGGTGTAATTTCACCTGCAGATTCCAGGGCAGCAGCTACACCAGCCATATGTGCTGGTGTAAGGGCCATAAGACTGGGTAAGGGTTTGTGGGGNACCAGCCATATGTGCTCCCAAGACTGGGTAAGGGCTTGTGGGAACTATAAAGTCACTGTAAATCCTCATTTATAAATGGGTCAATACCCAATTCCTGCACCCTAAGATTCATTCACAGCAGTTTTGAGAAGGGGGGAATTCACATCTCCCAGCTGGTCCTGGGTCTTCCAAAACTATTTGATGGTGAAGATACCCAAGGGGCCATTTACAAACATGTCATTAACCCTCAGAGTGGCCAATCTGTATGCCACAGGATGAGGTGTGGGAGTTACCTGAGCTTTTTGGAAAGTGTTTTAATGAATGGGATGAGTTTGGAGGAACAGTCCTAAAAGTTGGAGGGAACACTAAAGAGACTGCAAATATATGGCTGTACTATTAAGAGAAGTAGGCTCATTTCACTTCACCAGAGTTATTTGCACTCTATAAGAGCAGGAGCAGTCTGCTTATTAGAAAGGAAAACAAAAATAATTAAGAATGTACTGATACCACGGAATACTGTTTCTGGTCACATTAAGCTGTTATAGTTTAAAAGTTTTATTTAAATATATTAATCTTGATCAGCTTGGTGTCTGGCTTGTCTAAAAACCAAGCTTCATTCAGAAGAGTGAAATTAGATATTTTGGCAATCAAATAGCTTGAGCCCTTTGATGCATTTTATTCTTTAGCATTAACATTAGTACCTGTACTGGAAGGACTGGTTCCTGAAATTTCAAACATCTATTAAGAGATGAGTAAACAAACCCCTGTGTTGTTATCTTACTGGACATCTCAAAACTGGCTATCATTCATCTTAAATAATGCTGCTTTGCTGTGCTTCTTTCATGACAAAACCCTTTTGTCCATCATTTGCAGTTAAATGCTAGAATGACTCGTGGGGGGTGAAAATAATGTCCTCATCACCAATCCAAAGCTACTGCTGGAAGCATTGAGGCTGAGAATATGCATTTTTCCACTGGAAGAGACCAGATGGCAGACACTGAGTTTTGCTGGGTAAGCATTTTATCAAAATACCTTTTAGAATAGACCCTCAAAAATGTTATCTTGTACTCATGGAGGGGAAAACAAAAAAAAAAGAAAAGCTGTTCAGTGTACGTTTTCTATTCTACAGACCTTTCTTAGCAGTGCTAAAGAAATTGTTCTGGAAACAAGAAATAACTTCATTTTGGTTATAGTTATACACTCTGGACTTCAGGGATGGCCACATTACATCACTGGTGGCCAGCTTAAGCCAGAGTGCTTTTAGAAAATTGATGTTTTCCTTAGTTCTTTGCCAGGGGGAATACTAGGAACAATAAAAAAAGCTTACAAAGAGACACACTGGTATAATTACCTGAGTAGTACCAAGAGACTGTTAAATTGAAAAGGAGGAAAAACCTCATTTTGTGATCCTGCTGCTTTCCTGCCGGGCAGACGCAGGCAGCAGTTTGTGCCCTCACAGCAGATCATGGCACTTGCAGAGGCTGGGAGTGCTGTTACCTGGAGGTGTGTGCTGTGCCACCACGTGTTAATTTTGCAGGGGGGAGAAAACCTGCTGCTTTCACTGCTGGCTGGGGCTCATTACTGGCGCCAGGACGGGATATGAGCGATGGGAACACGTGCTGTAAAACCGCCCAGGCGCTTCATGAAAGAAAATTTGCTGAAACCAGAGCCAGACAATCCCTGTGCTGCCCCCAGTCCTGGGATGCCCACCCTGCCAGCCAGGCCAAGTGCTTCAGGAGGGAGTGGGACAGACCTGCTTTGGTGCACTGCTACAGCTTCCCTTGGCTTCCACGGGTTGGCTGCACAGAAAGTGCCACCAGGTACCCCTGACATAAAGCACTCCCTGTGCTGAAATCAAGCAGACTCAAAACACCTGGCAATGGAAAAGTTCTCTGTTCCCTCTTTCCCCCTTGTAATGCCCTAAGTGTCTGCTGAGAGCTAATGGTGCCAGCATGCAATTGAATGGGACGGGGAAGTCTGGGAGAAGGCATGGTAAAACAGATTTTGTTGCCAGTGACCTATTAAGTAGAGTTAAAGGGGGTGTGATGAAGAGATGTGCTGATTAATTGAAAAGCTTGGAGCAGATGTAATATGTGGCTCCAGAAGTCAATAAAAATGGCTTCAGTTTTAGAGATTCTTGTTGTTCCAGAAAATAATACCCCAGGAAAGGAAAGAATGGAAAGATGTGTGGGCTTGCAGAAGGAAAGGGCAAGAGAAAAATTAGACTTTTTGTTTCCTCCCAATGCCCTGCACTGACCATTGAATCCAGAGTGCTCCCCCAAGCTTAGGCTTGTGATTTATTTTTCTATTAGGGATGTCATTGGGGTATTGTACAGGGGAGAAACTTGCTTTATTGACAAGATGTGCTTTAAAGCTTATGGGGCTGCTGATTTCTAGTTCTCTGGGTAAAAAGCATCTAAGATTTTGTTCTGTTTCAGTCATGATTATTGCACAGTGAGATTTGATAGACCTTCTGTGTCCACTTCCTCTCAAGAGTTACTGGTTTTTAATTTCTTCATGTATATCAGACACCTAACTGGAAACAGCTTATAGAAACTAATATTAAAGATAACAGCAGCAATCTAAAAAAACTGTGGAAAAATTAATTGAAAAAACAAATTGTAATAACCTCATTTAGATTTTTGCAGTGGGCAGCACAAATTACTTACAGCTGATAATGTTCCTCATCAGATAGACTGTGCCTCACTCACTTGGAAGACAAACACCCACTAGCCTTTAAGAGTCAGGCCCCTGACAGACTGGGAGGACCCATCCTTCCCTGTGGTGTGACTGCTCACTTGGGCATGAGCCAAGATTTGGTCCTGGTAAAGGGGTACTACCCAGGTGATGGCCTGGAGGGAACTCGGCCAGATACTGACTTTGTTGGTTTGTTGACCCCCAGCAAAGGCAGGAGAGGAGCTATGTAAGGACCTCTGTGCACCAGGTTTGGTGCATAAGTAGAAGACTGAGGGTGCCCCCTCCCCAAAGGCAGAAGGGTGGTCCTGGTCAGCCCTTTGCCTCTTTCTTTAAGGGCTAAGCCTTGCAAGATGTGTATACTCCACCAGCCTGCTTTTACAGTCTGCCTCATTTTTCTACCACATAATTTGAAAAGGAAAAAAAAAAAAAAAAGGGATTGTACTTCTCAGCTTGCTCTTCTTAGAGGGATGAAAATTTGCTCCTATGGAGCCCATTAGTATTGCCAAAGGTTGCTTATTAAATGCTTACCTCTTATGGACTGTCCCTGTAAGTCTCAGAACTGTCTGGCTATACCGTTAGCACTGCCAAATCACAAGCTGAAGGGGAAAGAACTTTCATTGAAGCTTTAGCTCTGGGATTTGTGTGATTAAACTGGATTCTCATTTTCCATTGTATAAAAGTAAGTTTCTGGCTGCTGTGATTGCAAAGAAAAGGTTGAAAGTCGAAGCCCAAAGAATGCAAAGCAAGAGAAGCAAATAAAAAGAATACGAGGAGGTTTTTTAATTTAGTCCTATGTTTTGAACTACTCCTTTCTCCAGGAGGCTGATTCTTTCTTTTTAATGGATTGTACTGGTTATACTGTATTTTTTTTTTTGTTCCCATAAGGGCAACTTCAGAGCTTTTCTTCCAAAACCTCTCTGCCCAGTTTAGACATCACTTAGAAAAACTAAATGAGAAAGAATTTGTAAGAAAAATTAATGATCTACTATATAAATTTTTCACAACTTTGTACACAGATGGAGTGGGTTTCTAGAATTACAGAATTGCAGTGACTAATAATAGTAATAAAGTATCTGATTGTACTATGTAGTTAAAGATAGTCATAATAGTCTCATTGTCTTGTCTTCCCACTCCTTGCTGTGACATCAGCCCATCCCAGACCATCACATCCTGCTCATGGCTGTGTCTTTGTTGATAAATAGTGAGTCATTATATGCTCTGCTCTGTGACTCTTACAGCTGTATTGCCCAATTTTCCTCTCTCCAGAATGAAATCCCTCTTTTGCAAGGATTTAGTATGCCTTTAAAACAGCCAAGTCTGTCTTGTGACAAATGTGCACTTCAGCAGAAGTACGAATGAATGAAATAAGGTGGTTTTTTTTGTCTGATACCTGAAGTAGGTTCACCTACTGTAAATGATATATTTTTTATTAATGACAGAACTCCACCACCACTATGTACTGATGGCACAATCTACCACATGCTGAATGCATCATTTCCATGCCTTGTCCCTGCAGGAAACATTTGACCTGTAGAGCCCTGCTGCCCCACAGACTTTAAACTCTGCTCAGAATATTCGGATGCTTGCATGTAAACAGACACGTGAAAGTTGCACGTTTTTACCACAAATACCAAACTGACTTAGTAATACTGAAATCAAAACTTCCTGCTCTCCAGCATGCTGCTACCTACACAGCATACTCAGGAAGCTCTTCTGAAATGAAAAGGATAACAGAATCTTCTTTTAAAAGTACAAGAAATAATCGGAATGCTTTCCAAAAAGAAAAAAAAAATGCTCTGACACTGAGAACATTGAAGAAATACCGTGATCATTCTGGCACTCTAAATAGCTGATTTGCATAGTTGGGAGATAGTTGTTTTCTTTCAATTTAAATTTAAAAGTATGATCAAGCATGTGGCATAGAGTTCTGTAGACCTACTGAATTAATAAGAATTTCTTATCAAGAACCAATGAGCAGCTCAGTATGTCTACCTTGTACAGATGAGTTGAGGGGAAGATCCAAAGGTGTAACAGATCCTCAGTGAGGCAAGATACACCATGTGTTTGTTTTAACTTGTTGCATTTTACTTGGTTATTTTGTAACTCACCCTTGCAAAGTCTGAGCTACGGGATGGGCCAGGGCATTGCACTATTTATGGATAAAGGAGGGATAGTGAAAACCAGGACAAAACATGTGGCCCCTGGGATGGATGGATGGATGGATGGATGGGTGGGTGGGTGGATGGATGGATGGATGGATGGATGGATGGATGGATGGATGGATGGATGGATGGATGGATGGATGGATGGATGGATGGTCTTTAACTCCTACTCTCATTGCTGTTGCCTTGCCCTCCCTTTGCTTTCCCTAGGCTGAGGATCCCAAGCCCCACCCTATCAGCTGCCAAACAAGCTGCACATAGTCAGTGATCTTGTGTAGTCTAAAGCATTGGCCAAAACCTTGGCTGTAAATCTTGCTCTGCTGGTGACCTCCCGTGGGGCTGCACCTGTGTGCCTCAACAGCCTTCCACTGCCCTTTGCCTGTGTGGAAGCACAGAGCTGCAATGCCCGTGCCAGGAGCGGGCTGAGGAGGTCAGGTCTTGCGTGGGTGTGCTGCTATGAAGCATCATCTACACTTGGGGAATGTTGCAAGCGCCTCAATGTTCAGAGGTTGCTGTATGGAAAACCTCACCTCTCTGGCACAGACTGTCTTGCACTGAGCCTGCAGAGCCTCCTTAAGAGCACCTCTTTTCCACTAGACCTGAGGTGATCCAGGAAAGTCCTGTCCTGACTCTCCCAGAAGGATCCCAAGTGAAACTTTCTCAGTCCTGCCCATTCGCCATGAGCTGGCCTGGGGCAGGTGCCAGAATGCTGCTCTTACCTTGCCAACAACCTTCCTGCAGAAATGAAAATGTTTTCACTGCACAAAGCAGTGTATTTTATTGCAAAACAACTCTGTTGACTGCTGGCACATCTGTTCCTCTCTTCCCTGTATCACAGTCTCCTCCTTTGGGTTTCTGAGTGCTGCGGGCACCATTAAGTACTGCTCGTGGTGCACCAGACTTGCACAAGGCATCCCTTGTTCCCTAGCCCCCATTAAAGAGCCATTCTCGTGCACAGGAGGGACTGACTTTGGATAAACAGAGAAGAGCCCCTGCAGCCCTGCATGGGAGATGATTCAACTGCCCATTTGCTGCCTCTTTCTTTCTCTGTTCTTTCTGATGTATTTTTGGGTGGAGAGATTGAAAATTTGATTTGTTAAATAGGTTTAAGAAAATGTAAATGATAATTATAAAATTCCCTGAGTCTTTTTTTTCATGATAGATTTTATGTAGCTGGCAGTTAAAATAAGTGATTACCTCATAAATATAATTTTAATAGCCTAGTCAACGGTGTAGCCTCTGCTGTTCTGAGATTTTTATCTCAGAAAAGGGAGGGAAAAAATCCTTTCCTGTGGATTTATATTGCTGTAGTGGCTGCTGCTGCCGCTCATTACTTGCTGAGTAATTTGAGGGGAACATACTCTTCTCATGCAGGCAGACACAGAGCAAGTGAGCATGGATGCTGCTGGGGGCTGGCCACCCTGTGCCCACACATCCAGCTGTGCCCTGGCCAGTGGTGGCCCTGGCCAGCGTGTCAAGTGCTCCAGCTGAAGCTTTCGGGGTAACAACCTCATGTTTTCCAAAGCCAGTCATTCCTGCACGTGAGCACCATCCTCCTCCATCAGCAACAGGCCAGGACCTTGCCTACATCCTTACTGCTAAATTGGAAAGAGATTATTCATTGGACAAGGAATTGGCTGAATGGCTGCATCCCAGTAATTTTGCAGTCAATGGCTCAATGTCCAAATGGAGACTGGTTACAAGGGATCTCAGGGGTCCATATTGGAACTGGAGCTGTTCAATATCTTTATTATTGCTACAGACAGTGGTGGCCAGTGCTGCCTTGGCAGGTTTGTGGCTGACAGCAAGCAGAGGGTGCAGTGGATTTGCCTGGGGGAAGGGAAGGACCTGGACAGGCTGGAGAGGTGGCCCTGTGTGAACCTCATGGAGTTCAACAAGGCCAAGGGACACCTTTTCAACTCCTTTCAATATGTGTAAAGGGGCTTTTAAGAAGGATGGAGAAAGACTTATTACCAAGACCAGCAGTGACAGGGCAACGGGCAACAGTTTTAAACTGAAAGAGGATAGGTTTAGGTTTGACGTAAGTAAGAAATGCTTTACTCTGCGGGCGGTGAGGCACTGGAACAGCTTGCCCAGAGAGGCTGTGGGTGCCCCATCCCTGGAAACGTTCGAGGCCAGGCTGGATGTGGCTTTGACCAGCTTGATCTAGTGAGAGGTGTCCTTTGCGCCTAGCGGGGGGTTGGAGCACAGATGGTGGTTAAGCTGCCTTCCCACCCAAACCATTCTGTGAGGGGGCCTGGGGTACCCTGACATTCCGATTGGAGGCTCGCTAAGCCCCGAACCGAAGCCGCCCGCCCCCTCCGTGCCGGCGATTGTCCCCGCGGG
>VZSE01011063.1:331832-415821 GCA_013398275.1 Promerops cafer | reverse complement strand
CGCCGCCCCCTGCCCGCCTCCCGCCGCGGGGGGCGCGGCCGCCATGTTGTCCCCCGGCGTGACGGAGCGGGAGCGGCGCCCGCCGCCCCCGGGTTAATAATAGAGCGGTAAAAGCTCCTTTGTGGCGGTAATTGGCGCACGTAGCCCTGGCGCTGCCGCGTGCGAGCGCTGGCGTCATTCCCGCAGAGGCGAGGGATGCCTCGGCTCGCCGCGGTTCTCCGGAGGGCGGGATGGGGATCCCTGGGATGCGGTCCCTCGCCCGCGGTGAGCCAGCGGCCGGGCTCGGGGCACCGCTGGAGCCTGCCCTATGTAAACGCAAGGTCGGTCGTGTCTCGCCCGCCACCTCGCAGGCCGTGTGTGTTCCTGTGCCGTGCTCAAGGCAGTGTTTTGCTGCAGATGCTGCTTGTGGCCGGGTGGTATTTGAGGGAAGAATTGGAGCAACTGGGTCCGGCTCCAAGCCCATGTATGTGTGGGCACCAGTGCTGCCAGTAACAATACCAGTGACTTTCTGGGTTGTATTGGTGCTCTTGGCATGGCTCCCGAGAAGAGTTGAGGTGTTCAGCATGGCTGCTGGTCAGCAGGAGAAGCTGCCAAGGGCTATCTCTTCCCCCCCATAGCATCTACCCGGGTTCTGTCTGAGAGGTAGAGTTCCTTTGCTCTATGCGCTCTCTGAACAAAGGGTGCACATTGATTTTGCTCCTGGGCTGTGCAGAGCCCCTGGACCTCAGGTGCTAGAGTCATTGCAACGTGTGTATGTGTTTGGGACAACGGGGCAGAGATACCAGGGTTTGCCTGCTGGCTCCAAGCCCTGCTCTCAGGCTGGCATTATCAGATCGTCACTATCTGCCTCTGTGTTCACGTAGGCACTCATTTTTTCCTCTCCCTGTGAGCACACAAATTCATCTTGCTAGGGATGGTGTGCTTCTGCAGGTTTGCCAGAAGTAGAAATATGAATTGTTCAACCTCAGCTTTAAAGGTTTGCACTCTATGGTTGTTTCCACATTCATTTTAAACAGATGTAAATCTAGAGTTAACTCTGCTGAAGGAAGAGTTGTGTGGCACAAAACCGTTGTGCATTTCTGTGAACAGATACAGCTGACTGTCAGAGAAATGAAAATAATGAAGTGATGGTAAATAAGCCAGGCACCTTGCTTTCAGCTGTAATATGCAGGGTTTCTGAGGAGCAGATGTTGTTCCTCTTGCCACTGCTGGTCTCTAGCTGAACATGGCTGAGGAGGCAGTGAGGTCCCCCGAGCCTGCGTGAGGCGTGAATGTATGTACAGGTTTTAATGATGTCTTAAAGGCAGAGTCCCCACAATCTGATCCTTAGCTGAAGAATTACAACATTGGGTGCACTGCCAGACGTGCTAGAGACATGGATTGGCTGTACAGGGATCTGCCTTTGCATGTCTCTTGATGTGTGCAATAAGCTATTGAAGCAAGATTAGTGGACATTCTCTTTGGCAGTTCTGTGCTTTCGGGGCAGATTTACATCTCTAGGTGGGTCCTGTAGTCACTGGTGCCATACATTACACCTTCTGCTGATTGCTTGTGCCATAGTGTAATGTAAGGACTCTTTAAGTCCTTCACAACAGGTAGTAGTGCCATTTCCAACAGTACTGGGCACCTCTTCCACTGCCTGGGCACTTGTTGTGTGTTAGCGGGATTGATGAAGGTTTCTCCCATCCATTCACTTTAACGTGCTCCCTGATCCCAGCAAATAGCTGTGTACTGAACTGGGACAATGAATCTTTGACCTTTACAAGAGCCTGGAACAGGCATGAGGAGAAACTACACTAGTCTGCTCCTCTGTTTCTGCATTTGGACTTGAGGTAAACTTGTCATCCAAGAGTATTCCATTCTCAAATTATTCTGTTTTTCTTCCAGTGGCCACCTAGAGAGGATTGTTTATCATACACCTTAAGGAGGTTTGCTTTACAGAATTTTCTGACTATTTTCTGTATTTAAATAGCTTTTCTCTTTCTTTGCCTTGACCCTGCTATATTCAACAGCCGCTTAACAAAGTCTGGGGGACTGGACTGTATTGATTTGGGATTGACCTGGACACTTCTGTCATTTTTGAGCAAATTTTGCTTCAACTTTGGTGTATATCTACTTACATATCTATCTCTTCTAGTGACTGTTAAAGCTCATGTTTACTGGTGGCAGTTCTAGTATATATGTGCTGAATGCAGAAGTCTAAGGACTTAGAAACTTTTTTCTCCTTTGTCCTCCTGAACAAATTTAATTTTAATTTAAGTGTATGTAGTAGAGGGTATCTCTTGGTATTTAGTAAAGTCAGTTTGGCTGCAGAAGCTCTTGAATCCAGTTTAGCTGATTCTGTGGAAGTGAAGGAGCCAGCTACCAACCCCACCAGTCCTCACAGAGCTGGAGGATAACTGAGACCCACAGTGGTTTCCAAGTGTGCTCTCTGCCAGCTACACATGCAACAAGCTGCTGAAACTTGTGGAAATGTGCCTGTGGTATCTCATGGACTTTACTGCCACCAGTGGAATCCGTCTGTACCTTTCATTTCACATAGGTACTGCAGCAGGAGCTTACAGGAGAACTAAACGAAGGGGTAAGTGAGGCTGCTTGTCTGTCCTTCAGAGGATGGTGTTTGGTCCTCTTTGTGGGGAAAAAAATCCATCAATCACATTTTTGATTCATACTGATGGAACTGATGAGTTTTCTTACTTGAAAATTTGATTTTTCTTAGACAAAACTGTGGTCACTGGATCTCTGTAGATCAGCCTCTACAGTTCTTCCTGTAGCTAGACCTCAGCAAAGTGTTTTAAGTAGTAGGTTTTCTTTCAGGGAGGGCAGATCTACTTTAGTATGACATGAAATTTGGTGGTGTTTCTTACAAAAAAAATCTCCCCCAAATCTAAGAAAAGGATAAAAGGAAATATTTTTTAAAAATTAATTTTATGGGCATTGTTTTCCTTTTCAGGTAAAAAATAAGGAGCAGAGTAAATAATAGGGAGCAGTAAGTATTTACTATTTTAAAGGCAAACATTTCCTCCTCTGCTGTATTTTTTTTGTTTGGTGTGCTTTTTCTTTCCCTTAGCCAAACCACCCCTTTAGCTTTTATTTCAGGTAGATTCAACTGAATTTTTTTCTGCCCATGATTGTTTTTTGTTTGGCCATTGAACCAGATAATCCAATATTTGCACAGCACTCCCTGGAGCTGCATGAAGAGGTAATGTTGTCATTATGACAGGTAGACCTCAGGAGATTACGTGAAAGCACGGGGTCTCCTAGCAGAAGCTCCTTGGCCTTTAAATGTTCACTCTCAGATCCTTAGGATTTCCCTGCAGATCTCTGGACTGTGTTATATTAGAGGGGGTCGAAGTGTTGAGGGGGTCTGTGGTTTCCTGAAGGAAGAGCAATAATGGTATTCAGCAACAGGGCATGGAGTTTCTGGACTGTTCATGAGTATTTTTCTCTTAAGGGAAAGATAAGGCTTCTAGTACTAAATGTTGGGATTCACTCCTGTGTATATTTGAAATCTATTTTCTTTTTAGTTTGTAGCTTTTTATAGTTCTGAAAATATGGTGATAGATATATATCTTTATATATTTTCTGCTATGGGTTCTTGCTTATGTCAGTGTACCTTGTTCTGTTTGTACAAAAATATTTGTTCCTAATTAAACTCACCTTCTTCTGTTTGTATCAAAACATCCTGGGCTCATGAAAACTGCCTAACCTGTGAAGCTGTCTGCTTGGACAAGGATTTTGCAGATCACTCTGCACACTGAAATTTGAAATTTCTCCTGCCTGGCTTAAATGGCTAGCAGTATACATTTTTAAAGAAAATGCCCAGTGTTACAAGCAGCTGCAGGTTTTGTGCTTTTGAAACCTATTTGCACAAATATTAAAAGCCACCAAAGTCTCCACCCAAATCTGCCACAATTGCTCAGATCTCCAAACAATTACAATCTAATTAGAGCCGGCATTCAAAGTTGCCTCCAGCATTTGAAACAAAAGTAATTTAGCGGTAATAAAAGTGTAGATTGGCAGCTCTGGAGGCTGAACTCTGCTTATCCGCAAAACGTACCCGGGGTGGGAAAGAGCTACAAGAATCACCACAATGACTGAAGGGCCTGACCCCCTGCCTTGAGGTGACAACCCCCAAGGGATGAACAAATGGGCAATTTTCTACAGGTCTCTTTACTGGCACTGCTAAGAGTGCTGCTAATTACTGACAATAATTAGTATGTTGTCTGTGGCATGAATACTTTTCTGCTAGGAAAAACACCTGATTCCTTGTATGATAACAATCAGATGCCCATCATTTAGTGATGGTGTTTATGAAGTTAAGGATTATTCTGAATTTGAACTGCAGCCTTTGAGGTGAAAGGCTTTATCCTGTTACCAGTCTGCCGTGTGTGAGGCACAGGGCTGTGATTACCAATTCATTTCGTAAAGGCCAACTGTTTAAAATTCTCTCAAACTAGCAGCTGCTGGAGGAGTGAAAAAAGCAACTGGGTCTGGACAAATATATTTTTTTTTTCTCTGTGTTAATTTAAAAAGAAACCCTGCAATTCTTCCCCCTGATGAATGAGACTTTCAATCAGTGTTGAGCTATCACTGCTGAATGATAGCTTGTCTGTGCTTGCTTGACATAAGGAATTCTTCCAGTTCCAGAGGTGGAAGTCATGTTTAGGCTGAAGAGCACCTGAGAAAATAAGCTGCTTCATGTTACCAGTCAGTAGGAGGAGTCATTTGGATTTGATGTGGAGGTGGGTTCTAGATGAACCTGCTTTAGCAGGGGTGTTGCATTTGATGATCTTCAGAGGTACCAGAAGCCATTCTGTGAAAAGAACCTGCTTGCCTCAGTTTCTTGTGGTGCTACTGGATTCTTTTATTGCTGTCAGTTATAACCAAAGGCAGAGGAAAGAATCCCTTCCCCTTCCCCGAACTTCCCTTCCCCGAACTCCCCTTCCCCGAACTTCCCTTCCCCGAACTCCCCTTCCCCGAACTTCCCTTCCCCTTTTTCCCCATCCACTGGTTTTTATACTCTAAAATACTGAATTATAACATAGGAAGGATTACCAGTGACTTCTGAAAACTGACAAGTCTTAGCTTTCCTCCAGCCAAGTTAGCATATGCCTTACTGCAGCAGGCAAACCTTAATTCAGTTGGCAGTAGGATTACAGCAGGTATATTTACCCTCAAGAACATTCATTTTCCATTTATAATTACCTTCTTCTCTGCTGAGTCAGGAGGAAAATCAAAATTATCCTCTGTTTTAGATTATGTTTTCCTTGGACTGACGTGAAAATTCTGGGTGACATTGTCAAAAGCATCCAATTTATGTAGGATCAAAAGACAGCGGCTTTCAAGATCATCTGCTCCTCAGATGTATAAGGGACATCAGAAAACAGTGCCTTTGGTTTCTAGTGTCGAAGATGGACACATAGATAGAAGGTTGCTGCTTCTATTGCTGTTAGTATGGGATAAGATCATAATTTATGTTTTCAGATGAGGCTTTGAATATAATGATCTTATGTGTTCTAAATAGAAGCCAAGTTGCCCCTGGGGTGGGTTTCAAAAGTGTATGAATATGCACTAATAGTTCCACTATAATTTTTTTCTTTGTCCCTCTGCAATATGTATTTCTGGCAGCCACAATCCACTGCAGAAGATGAAGAAGAAGGTAGGAGGCTTTGTGGATGCATGTGAGAAAAAGTATTTTTTCTGGGGTGTTTCTGGTTTGGATTTTTTTTTTCTGTAACATTTTTCTCATCTGCAAATTACTACTTCCTGTTTGAAAACTGCGTGCAAGCAAGATGCTTTTATGCCTCCTTCATCCCTGTGTTCCACTTCCCCTACAAGCAGATTCAGACAGAGGATGTCCCTCATTCCAAGGGGTATGTATGCCGCCAATATCCATGCCCCAGTGACCTAGAAATATTATGCTAACCCACTCAAAAGCCAAAGCTGTTTAGAACAGTTGTACCTACAGTCATGCAGCACAGGTCCTTTTCTTTTCCAGTTCTGTTCCCTCATCCCTATTTAAGAAAAGCAGAATTCTCTGAACAACTATGACAGCCAGCAACCTGTCTCCTCATCTGACTGCATGGAGCTATATCAGCAATTTGGCCCAGCATCTAACCCAACACCTCATGAATCTCACCAAAATACAAGATAACAATACAGATGGAGTAAGCTAACAATACAGATGGAAGCATTTAAGTTAGTATATGTATGTAGAGTAATTTGGGTTGATAAATGCTGCAGAAGTTTAAAGCACTATTTTGTCTCATGCTCACACAAACTTACATTCCTTGGCTTTGCGTTTTGTTGTGTGGATTAAGTTATAGCAGATCTGTCTGCAACACCTGTTGAGGCTAAACAGTGGTGCTTCATTGTTTAATATCAGCTGCTTTATTATGGGAATTCAAATAAAATTTGACCTAAACAAGGCAGCCCTTCCTGCTATTTTTAGAATGTTATGCCATATCCTATGTCCATGTTTCACAGGCCGGTGTGTAATTAATGTTGTATGTCCTTCCTTCTCTCATTAATTGAGGCACAAGCTTTTGGGAGGTTTAAAATCATGCATAAATGAGAAAAGTGGAAAAGGGGAAAAAAAGAAAAAAAAACCTGCTTGCCTTGATACCACAGTTGAAGTGGGAGCGGGGGTGGGTTGCTCTAGGCGAGTTCAAAACTGCACTGCCTCACAGCCTTGCTGGGATCCATGAGCTTTGAACATTCTCTGGCTCCAATGCCTCCATGATCCTGTTCAGAGAAGTTGCTTCAAATGTGTCTTTTCCTTCTGTTGCCCCTTGCCCTGGCATCTGGCAAGAGGGCAGAGGAGCCTCTCCTTCAATTTTCTCCTGAGTGATCTCCATCTCACCGTTTGCTTTCAGGTTGGAGGCAGGTGTGCAGGAGACCATAGGTTCTTTTAATCCCTATTAAGAACAGCAGATCACAGTTGCCCCTCTGGCCTTGTTCCCTATGACTATGAAACTAGCTTTAGCAGCAGAGAGATTTAATCTTTCTAGTGGAAATGTAGTGCTGGTCAAAGGTCTGCACTGTATCTTTTAGGACAGTTTCTTAGCTGTGTGAAGTTAATTGTGAGGCAGTGTCCATTCCAAGTCACAGATTTTGGCAGAAGGCTTGTGCTACACTCTTGCCTTTCTGCAGCTCAGCTCCCTTCCCTGGGAGAGATCTCAAGGAGGAAAGCCACAAACTATGCGAGACGTGCAAAGAGGCCTCCAGCCCCTCTTAGAGGCTCCTTTATTTGCCTGTCTCCTCTTCCCATTACCTATCTGGTGACTGGAGGGAGGAAACAAGCAGTTCTGGGATGCACTGCAAGCTGCGTGGGGATGATAAGCAGCTCTGTTTTCCTTTGTTATCTCTAAAACCTACCTGGTGCAGTCTGTCAGCTGCTTCAGGTGCTGTCTGAGAGCACGGAAGAGGATGAGCCAAGGTGTCTATGCTACGTAGTACTCTGGCTGTTCCCTTGCCAGTGCCTGCAGCAGATAGGACAGGCTGATACCAAGCAGCCAGTCACTCCTTCAGCAGTCGCTGCCCAGTGTTGTTCCTCCATCTCCAGTTAATTTAGATCATACCTTAAGTGCGTCCACAACTACGTTTAAGCAAAAGCTGTTACCATAGTAACACTGGAGATCTTTTAAATGCAGGCTATGATGTAAACAACTAAAATGACTGTCACCCCAAATAGTTTATTTTTTCTGTGTAGTTTATTGAGTATTTAAATATGTTTTGGCACACACAGATTTACCACTTCTAAGTATAACTTGGAGGAGTAACACATCTTTTCTTACTGCTTCCATTTCAGCAGATCTGTTTCCATGTCAACAGCTCACATTGATAAAGAATTGACATTCTGACTGCATTTGGCAGTGTAGGATACAAGGTGACAATTAAAATAAATCAATGTTTCTAATGATGCTAATGTTAAAACCATGCCAAAATACTGGGATTCCCATGCACAGTAGGCAGAGATTGCTTCTTTTAATCTGCAGAGAGTGAGGCAGGAATTCTCATGGGAACAGACTTTCTTTGCAAGGTTTTTTAAGCCTTCTTGCTTACAGATGCAGAAAGACTGGGAAAGCAAACTCTCTCAGAAAAATGCACCTAGCACTCTGTGTGTATGTGCACATGTGTGTTTGCTTTGGCTCATCCACTTCTAATCTAGGTGAGGTCTAGGAATGCGTAAAGCATGTAATAAAAAATAGAATGCAGTTCTTGGATTAGAAACCTGTTTTGGGCCGAGTTTCTTGCAAAAACTGTGGAGCAGGCGCCCCCTCTTCCCACTCTTGATTTTCTTGTGGTGAATACATGTGTTGAAATTACTGAGGGACAAGAAGCACGGAGGCCCAGAGGGGCATTTTTTAGGCTTGCAAGCCTGTTCAACAGACTGGCACTTCAAATTGTGTATTTTGGGGAGGCTTTTCTCTGTCTCTGTGAGCAAGATGTAGATATGTAGTTGTCACTGCTGAGGTGTTATTACTGTGCTTGTTCTCTCTTAGTTCATAAGGGCTGAGATTAGTGTCGCAATGTATTAAGCACCCAATTTTACATGATATGAGAGACAGAATCATGACCCCCATTTTACAGGGGCAGAGAGGGATTGAAAGAAGTTTTTCAAAGCTGCAGGTTGGATTGAATGCTTCCAGGTGGTGCAAGCTCCCTACCTGTGGTTGGGATGCCAGAAAACCCTTTATCTGGATTTTCCTTTATTGGAAGGGATTGTTAATCCTTTTTCTGGATTTTTCCTTTATTGGCTCGGGGTCATACTGAAGTCTCATGGCAGACATGGAAATCCAGCTTAGCTTTCCTGATTTATAATGTAGTCACCTTCAAGGGTGAGCAAAATTTGGGAAAATATTTCCATGGAGGCATTCAACTTGTCTGAAGGTACTCTGTGTAGTTTTGAAGTAGGTTTAAATCTGTAATTTCTGTTGCATCTGGGGACTATAAATGCCTTCTAATGTTAGGCATGTAGGTGATGTGCCTAGTGATCTTAGTTGCTGTGGATTCTCCTGCAATCCAATGAAAAGAAATAGTTGTGTCCAAGCAACAGTTCATATCATCTTCAGCATGTGTCTAGCAGGGCCTGATACTGCTTTGTGAATGTGTAAATTCACTTGTTACATCTTTCATATTATGGAATTATATAATTTTTGTGGGTTTGACAAGTGCACAAATTTACTTTGCCTATTTTTGAATGAAATTCTTAGGTGTTGTTTTAGAGAAAAGAATACAAAAGCAGAAATACTGGTAAGAGTAATGTGGTTCCTGGTACCACTGAGGTATACCAAAATCTGGTGAGATTTACTGTCACACACAGAATCAGTCATTTGTGTAATGGAGAGTGGAGATGAATATAATAAATCCCTCACATGTACTAATGACAATTTTATTTTCAGATTGCATTCTTTGGAGGATCTCTGAGCACTTCAGAAGAATTAGTGGATTATACCTCACATCAGCCCATAAGATGGTAAGTATTATTACTGTATTTTGTAACTGAGAAAGAATTGTGTTTGATTAATAAACAGAGAACTTGCAAAATTAGTCAAGTCCATGGCAAATAACTTTTCCCTATAGAAAAATCCCACTCCTTTAAATGCAAGACGTGCAACGTTTATATTTCAGCAGATGAGCCATTGCTGAATGACTTTAATTTGACTGTGCAGGAGTGAGACACTTTTAGGACATACCCTGTGAATGTCATCGAAGTGCTGTAGCATAAAAAATAGATTGCAACCGAGACAGGGTGTGTAATCTCTGTTCTTTGGTCTTCACTATTGGCTGTAGCTGACAGCAGAGTAGCAGCTGGTTAGATGGGGTTGCACATTAATTAGGGCTAAGAAGATCCAGCACTCTCTGTTGAACTGCTGTTGGCCTTCCTTACTGTATTACCTCATCTCCTGGCTGCAGGGATTGGCAATCCTTCAAGGAGGCATGCACAATATTGTTTTCCCCCACCTTGAGTTAGAGGTATAGAAGTAGCAGGGGCTGTATGTGCTGCTTCTCAGAGATTGGGCTGAGTGAGGGGTCTTGTGAGGTGGTAACCTCCAGCACCTGTGGGCACCAGGGTCAGGCAGGTGTCCCTCCTGGTGCCACAGCTTTCAGTACCTGGCTCTGAGTGTCTCTAGACACTAGAAGATTTTACCACACACTTGTGGCTGTTCATTCTCAAGCTAAGTTTCAGTACCTATAGCCATTGTTCCACGGAGACGTGACTAGCCATATGGTAGTGCTGCTTCTACCCATTTTATTACCTAAATTTAATTAACAGGCAATTATAATATTTAGACAGACAAATATAGTAACATACTGTCATGCTTCACTGTAAATAATGTCTGTAGTAGCCAAAGCAATGTTATTTGACTTAATGTGAATGTGCTTGACATATGCCATCTAGAGTGAGATGAACATGATGCCTAAGACAAACTCTGTAGTAACATGTGGTCTCTGTTGTTCAAAAACTCTGGAAACCCGTCCATAATCAATAACAGTACAGTTCTAAAGAATGAAAGGGTGGTCATAATAATTTATATATGGGTTAATGCAAACCAGAAGAAATGCATAACCAAATACAGACAGCAATTGAAGAATAGCTATAACTTAGTCCAAGAAATTCTGTACTAAAGACCCTGACTTTAAAAGATGATAATGCCTAAGACACAGCTGAGAAACCTTTGTGCAAAACAGAAGGAATATATGAATTAAGCATGTTAAATGGTGTTTGCCTGTAATTTGGTACAGCATAAATACCCAGAAAATGTTAACCTAGTTCTGTCCAAATCTGAAAATAGTTTGTTCTTTTTACCCAAAATTTGTTCTAATTTTTCAGAGGATTACTTGTGGACCGGGAATTGTCCACAAGTATAATGTACTATAATTCTAGTAGCTGAGCAAACCCTGTTCCAATCCACCACTGGAAAGTGGAGGAGGAAAGAAATTAGTTACAACCCCTCATGTAAGAAAAAAAAAAGGTGGGAAATAATAAAACTAGTTTTCCTAATAAATCAAATATATTACACTTTCGGCTTCTGCCCTTCTAAAATAAAAGAAAGCAAGAGGTTGTCAGTGGCAAAATACTACATTGCTGGATTTTAATAGAATTGTAAAACCCATTCCTCAGCCTTTGTGAGGATGTAGTGGAAATGCAAGATGCTACTCACAGTTCTGCTTGGTTTCATTCAGTGTCAGAGTTGCCTTTTGTTGTCAGTGGGGTGCAGTTCCTATGGAGTGAAACAGCACATACAGCATGGACTAAAGTGCCTCAAAACAGCTGTGTGCTGCCTTAGGCAGCACCTCAGTGGTTAACAGGGATAATGAATGTGCACATTAACAACAGTGAGCACAGCCAGTTTAAGGATCAAGACCAAAGGTTATTTTTGGGTAAAAGAAGAAGGTGAAAATACACAGATGTGCAGGAATACAGTGTTGTAAGCAGATTTAGGGCCTTGGCAAAAACCAGAGTCTTCTTCCTCTGCTGTTACTTTGCAACAAAGGTTTTAACCTGAAACATAGGTAGCTAAAATATTGCTTCAAGCTGCCTCAAACTTCACATAGGCTCTCTTCTGCTGAGGGCTGGGCAGAGCAGAAGGGAAGGGTAGTAACTATGGTTTACTGAGACCTAGTGGGGCTTTCTGCTGGGGCACACATTCCTGAGCAGTCACTTTGCTAGCTTTTGAAAGGATAGGGATGCTCCTCCTAGACTCTTCATGCTGGTGCAGGTAGGTGTGCAGGCACAGAAACCTCATACCAGAGAGAATGCTGCAGTTTCAGTAGTAATGGGGTTTTGGCCCAAAAGAGAGTGAAAGAGCATGCAGTGACACATGCAATACCCCTGTCTTCTTCTGCTGTCCTGGATGTGCCAAGTCTTCCTGCTCTTTTTCTAGTCAACAGCAGAGGAACAATACAGCAAATTGACTGCTTGCTCCATCCTCTCTCCTGTAGCTGTAAGATGATGAGCTGTTGCTACCACTGGAAGAGTGGCACTGGGTCTCTGGTGACAAAGTAAGCAAGTACCAGTGACTGGCAAGTGCATACTGCAGCAAAAGGGAGATTCCAGGGTGTCAGAAATGTCTTGCCTTGGTTCTGTGTCTGGATGTTTAAACGCTGAGTCAGCATCCCAATGCACCGTGTTATTCTGGAAGAAAGTTACTCCATTTACTCCTCAGGTTCCTAATTGCTGGGGTCAGAGACTGGCCTATAATTGCAGCTGTCAGCTCACTGTTAAATAGAGAGATGTAAAATACCTCCTTGCACATCATTTATTAACATTTAAAACCCATCAGGGGACATATAAAACATTCCTTTTTTTGTAACATTTATAAACTATTGAGGAGCGCAGAAATATTCCCCCATATTAATTATGGTAATTTAGGTGATGTCCATGGAGGGCTGGTGAGCACAGCAGCTATGATTCTCCCCCACAGTTCTTTTATTTCCAGGCACTGAGGTTCCCCTGAGCCCCTTCCAGCTGCAAATTCTCCTGGCATGAAGCAGGGTAATGCTGGAAAGTGAATGTATTTTCAGACCATGTATACATGAGGGAGTTGCACGAAGATTACTGGTAAGCCTGCTTAGTTAAACCAATGGAAAATGTGGCATGGACAGTCTTATTTCATCTGGTCACTTCTTTTAGATTTGGATTAGGTTTGAAATCAAGTAAACTCCCATTTAACATCTTTAAATAAAGATGTATGAAGGCATTCACATCAGTTTAACTTGAATTGTTTCAGTCAGATTTAAATGAAACCGGTGAAGCTTTCTTGTACTGAGGTGACCTCAGTAAATACAAATTTCTGTCTCTATTCTACAGACCAAAGGAGCTGCAGCTCTTCTGGGTTTTCTCAAGGTGTAATTTTAGTCACCTATGCCAGTAACCAGTGGGAATTGTAAGCTTTGCTGGATGAGGGTAAATCAAGTGAGGGGCATTTAGTGGTCAGGAAAGGAACATGAGGGAAGGCAGCTTTACTTGTCAGTCGATGAAAAGGAGCACAGCAGCTTATTTGAACTTTTCCAGGCCTAGTGCTGTGAATGGTTGGGCCTGCCATAGGCCCTCAATGTCCTGTTATTGTCGGAGTATCCCGTGGGGCTAGCACAAGCACATGTGGGGTAGTCCAAGTGATGCATCTGACTGGGGAAGGGTCAGCCTGCAACATGTATAGACAGCAAATTCCCTTTAGAGCATTCACTCCTCTGCTGGGACAATACAGAGCCTTGGTACCTGTGTGTGAGAGCAAGAGAATGGGCAGGTAACTCTTCCCATTGGGTTATTTCAGCCAGCTGATGCAAAGTAAGAAATGCAGCTACTTTCAGTTCCTGAAAACTTGGTGGTGGGCATGTTCTCCTGCAGTAGTGTGACATTTGGAGAATAGAGTATGTTATGCTGAATTTCATCTTGAATTTCCCCCGTGAAATAATTTGAGGATTGTTCCCTGGCTGCACATGCTGAGCTTTTTGAGAATTGTTGCTGAAAGTGCATAATGTGGTGTATTCTTAATTTTAAATGACTCCATCGTGGAGAAGCGTTAGAGAATTGCTGTGGTTTTGAAGGGTACAGATATGTGGTTTTCTTCATCAGAAGTGAAGCCATATAAACACTGCTTGTCACTTTCTTGTTATGCACTTGCTGTGTCACCTGTGTTTCAGTGAGTGTCCCAAAACAGTGATGGAAAAGCACTGGATCTAAAGTAGTTGGGCTCTTGAGCCAGAGGGAAGTTGATTAGATCCAGTGCCTGAAGGGGAATTCTTCTGCAGAGGTATTCTACCCATTACTGTGCTGCTAGGCCATATATCATTGGAGGGCTGAAATTTGTTTTTATCAATTCAGGAACAAGATCCTACATCTGTTCCTAATTACAGGTAGAGGTCTCAGAGGAGGTCTGAGTTACCGTGTATGTGGATATCAAAATGCCTAGCTCTCATTACTTGAATAGGTAAATAATTTTATTCATCATCTGTGCAGGGACATAGGAAGCGTAGCCCAGGAGATGTTAACAATTAACAGCAATCTCATCTGCATTACTGGCTATCAATATCTTCAGCTCTTCTGCTCAGTAGTTTAATATTGACTGTGTAAACCCTCTGAAAAGGGATAATTTTCTTTTTTTTGTGTGAATTGGACATTTACAAATATATTTCTGGCTTTATTCAGATTGAATTTATGTTGTATTTTTCTACAGAGGATATGATTTATGGTTTTTGCTCTCTGTGGGGGAATGAGGGACCAAGTGTCTTCTGTAAAATGTGTGCTACCACAGCTGTGACTGGCTTCCATTCAGGTCAAAGTGCTAACTGTTGTGCAGGACTGTTTCCTGTGCCTGAAGTGGGCAATTTCTCTGGACCCAAAATTTTAGTTTTGACAGAGCTGGTATTGTTGCTTTTCATTTTGAGGGCATCTATCCCTGTTACATACAGTGTACAGTTTTACTTTCCAGTAAATGCAAGGACTTGCTCTTAGTTTTTAGAAGGCCTTGCCCTCACTGTACAGTTACTCTAGTTGCTTGCAAAAAGGTCATGTGTAAGAAATGCACCAGCCTGTATTGGTACAATTTATTGCTACAGATTCAAACAGACATGAGAAAAAAAGAACAAAAAAGTGCAGCTATTTGCAAGCAAATACACTACTATTAATATTTTTAACTTGAGCTGGCTTACCTGAAGCACACTGATGCCTTTTACTGAAGTCATCTGCATAGCCAGAGAGTATGGGCAAGAAATAGATGCTGATGATACCAGATGCTGGTAGGACTCCTCTGTATAGTTTAACTGTGACACTACAAGGTGGCTTTCCTCCCTGTAGAAACTGTAACTCAAGGGTTGTTAACCCAACCCCCTGTTAAACTGTAACTGCTGGGAAACTTTTTTTTCTGTTAGGAATTCAACTGTATTCCAGGCAGTACAAAATACTGCTGACAGATTTGTTCTGCCCACTGCTAATTGTGGTAGCAAAAATGCTTTGATGGTTTCTATGTATGAGGCTGGGAAATCCCTCTGAGAAACTTAAAACATGCAGTAATGTAAAATACACTGATGCTGTTACTTGAATTTTTCTATTTGTTGAGGTGAACAGCAGTTACCTGCCAATGGGAACAGGAGACAATCTGGTGATTTCAAATTTAATTTGAATTCAGTACCAAGCACATTGCTGGAGTTATTAGTAAAGCAATCAGTTTGGGAGCAACTACAGCAATATGGGTGGTAAATAGATGGCAGCATGGATTTATTAAAAGTAAGTCATACAAACTAATTTCTTTCTCTGATATGATAAAAAGCTTAATGAATAAGGTAAATATACCAGAACTGTGTATCTCTGTTTCACGGACATTTTTCTTACAGATCCATACGACAGTCTCATAAGAAAATTAGAAGCATGGATAAGATGTAATATTTTGTAAAATATGATGGATTGTGAGTCATTTTGAGTGACAGTAAATATATATGTCAAGGTATATCTGAAGTGCTTGTCACCTTGGTATTATATATGTATTAATAACTCCGTTTTGAGAGAGGAGAGTGCTATCTCCTAGGAATCAATTCTGGCTCAAATACTAAGTTAATGTGCTCTATTTTCATTAATTGCTGTGATGGTAGGATTAAGACTTCATTGATTGTATGTGTGAATGATATTAGACTTCTTGGGACTGCAAATACCACACAGAGAATAATCATTAAAATAGCCCCTTCTCTGTATGTGTTCCTGGCATATGCACTAGAATTTTGGACAGGGAATATGTGCATAGCTGTGCCACTTTGGAATTTTGTCTATAAAGAAAAACTCCTTCTGTCCTACCTGGGATCAAGAAATTGACTTTCTATCTGCAATTACTCTAAAAAACCCAAACCCCAAAAACCTCACATTGAAAACTTACATTAAAAGAACATTGAGATTGTAAAGCCAGCCACTGAGTAATTAGGAAATAATAGAATTCAAGTGGCCTGTATAATTTTATTTCAGCTTCCTAATGCATATTTATTACGAAGCAGTCTTTAATTCCAGGAATTCACACTATTTTAAACTCAGGATTCTCCTTTGGCAGCTGTCTGCAAAGGGAGGAATTTAATCCAGGCAGCTTTTGGCTTCATGCAATTTCATGAAAAATTCCTCAGAACTTCATTGCAGGCCAGTTTGCAGCCCACCATTCCTAATTATATTCTTGCAAAATGGAGATGGGCAGGCAGAGACATTGAAGCACTTCAGAAAAATGTTTCAGAAGCACTACAAAGAAACGTGTAGTTCTGAAGTGCAACAATGATTTAAGAAATTGGCGAAATGACTTTTAAAAAAAAAAACAAAAAACTTAAAAAATCCTCCCAAATTCAAGTTTCAATGGAGGTATTTTGCAAGGTCTGTAATTAAAGTCATAGTATGTTCTCTACATACACTGAATCTTTGTGTCTGAAGGTTTGCACTGTTGCCTTAGATGCATGACAAGTAGGCATTTTCTGTTGGATGCTCTGGATAATACCATTAGATGCACAATAATTAGGTGTTTTCATCTCATTAATATTCATTTTCATACATTTAAATGCCTCTCTTATAGCATTTGTTAATTAACGTACATTTACAATGGTATATTCCTCTTCCCCATTCAGCCATTCTGACTAATTTAATGAGCTGACATATCAGATGACTTCTCATACAGGATTCTGCTGTTGTATCTTTGGTGGGAACAAAGGAGTGGTTATCGTGCTGTTTGCAAGCAGTATTAACACAGCTATTTTTTCTCATAAGGAATATGGGCCATGGAGAGTTTGTGCTCAGTGGTGCCATTGCAAAACAGAGGGCTCCTTATTGTCTATTTCTTTTTATTCACATTGTTAAAACCTGCATTGCAGAAGCAAAGTTTGTGCCCTAATGTATTATTCAAATTGAAAGCAGATACAGTTTGTACCCCTCAAAGTTTGTGTTCTGTGCATCTCAGAGAGTAGAGTGCAGCCTGTGAGACTGTAGTGAGGGACACATCAAGATTAACAGAAAAAAAACCCCTTAAACATTCTTGTAAGTAGGGCCAATTTAAAAGGTAAACTAAAACATTCAGGGGAGTTGAAGGAAATCCCCATTTCCTGATAATGTCTGCAAGGAGGTGAAATAGTAACTGAAATGCTGCTGTATAATTACACCTGCTGGGGATATTCATTATGATTCTTTGGTTTCTCTGGAGTCTGGCTATTAGTAGTAAGTTAGACAGCTTGCCTGTGTATCGTACAAATATTTTAACAGACCATGCACAGCACCTCCCACAATAAAGTCTAGTTTCAGTTCCTGTGTTGCTGCTGAAGAACATAATAATAATAATAATAATAGCAGCAAAACACATACAGAAAATAAACATAGTTCCTTCTGTAGGTTTAGCAGATAAAGTTTTTGTGACACTACAGTTTTTTGAGTCATGTTTTACCAAAAATTAAGGTGAAAAACTCCTGTAAAATTCTTCATACTGATACATCAAAAAGCAATCTCAGCAGTTAACAGATTATTCAAATTCAAAGGGAGAAAACACACCTGGAGGGGAATTTTCAAAAAGGCTCAGTGTCAACTTAATTCTGTTCCCACCGAAGTCAATGGGAGTTAAGCCAGTACAGAGCGTTTTTCAAAATCTTAACCCTGGGATCTGCATACCCATCTAAGTTCGACGAGGTTTACTCTTTAGGAGATTCCAAGTTATTAAGGGAGAGATTTTCAGTAGCACCTGAGGGATTTAGAAGCACAGTTCAATTAGTCTTCCAGTGCAATTTGTGCTTCTAAATACCTGAGACAGGTTTGAAAATCTCACGCTAAAACCCTGTCTCAGCTGTTGGTTAAAGCCTCAGTGCACATGTCTATTCTGATAAAAATAGGATTGCAGTGTGAGGCACATGCGGAATTCTGCGTGCGGTTGGATGGTACGCCAGGAGAATAGGCTGTCACATCCTCGTTAACTATAAATGAAGGGCGCTGTCAAGTGAGGAGCGTTTGAAGAACCCTGCAAACACTGCCGCCGCCGCCCTGCGCTGGGCTCTGCTTGATACCGGGGAGTCACGTTCCGTGACCTGTGCTCAGCTGAGAGGCATAGAACTCCCTGAAGATGCAAGGAGGGTAAGTTAGTATTCATTTTGAGCACGGTGGAAGGATCTGGTGCCCCACTTTTTGGATTGGCGTATCGCTTAGGAGTGATGGATGCGGTTATACGTCAGTGAACATGATTTACATGGGTTTAAATGGCTCCTTTTGACGTGGTTTTTATAATGCAGCCACCCAACAAAACCTTGTCCTGCTAGTGCACTGAAGATGATCAGATTTAAGTGTCTTGACATCCCTTGCTTTTTCTGCTGGCAAGAAGAAACATATCCCTCCTTTCCCAAGTTTCATGGAAGAGAAAACACACTTCCTTTTAAATGTCTGAAAGAGAAAAGAGTAGACAATTCTGTCAGTGTTTTAGAAACTGGGAGATTCAGCTGTGGCTCTTAGGAGAAAGGTTTCTAAGTCCAGTGTTCCTTCATTTAAGGGCAGCTTGGCTGACAATGCCAACTAAACTCCCTCACTGTTTGGAAGCTCCAGGTATGCAATACTGGTGGTTCAAAGGTTAGTCTGCCTTCTTTGCTCATAGGATGCAGTGTATGTTTCACACAGAAATGGGCAGTATGCCTTTTTCAGAGGTCAGATTCTCCTTGAGATACATCTAAGCACTCTGACTGACAGGAGGTAGTTGGATGGCTACTGAACATTACTCCCTGAATGATGTTTTGAACCATACTGGTCCTCCTCAAGACCTCTTGTGAAGGTGCCTTGCTTTACATTTTAAGTCTGCTATGGTGCACTTGAATGGGAATTTGGGGGTCAGGAAGGAAGAAATGGGAGTAAGAAGCTGATGAAGAAGTTGTTTTCCTTTAAAAAGGATGGCTAAAAAAAGGATACTAAATTTGAATTAGTTTTGTGTACAGTACACCACACAGAAATGAAGAGGAAGCTTGTAATTTATTGTAGGGGCTGTCCTAGTCACTCTGAAATTAAGCCTAACAAGAAAAATCAGTCTTAGTCTTTACTTGGGTAGGCAGATGGGTGAAAGAAAGTAAGTCTGTTTTTGTACTATCTCTTCTTCTCAGCAAGCCTTGTACTCATGTCACGGGGAGGAGCAGCAGGAACATTACAGCAGCAGACCTAGAGAAATGCCAGATGCTCTTCTGTGAGCAAAGGGGGATGAAGCAGCAGGAAATGAAGGGAGTCTCATCCTGATGAATGCAGAGAGGTAGCAAGCTCTGCAAAGCAGGGTGAAATAGCTTCTCACTCTGTAAAAGGAAGGAGTCTGGGAGGTGAAGTAGCGGTAATTTACACAACCCATGCCAGCCTATTCAAGGGACTACTGTGTAATTCAATACAGAGTGAAGAATTACCATCTTTATACACTATTGAACCTAAACCAAGCCCACAGCCAAACTGTTTCAAGGGAAAGCATTTGCACTTGCGCTGGAAATAACAGTTAATGAATGGCTCTAGAAGCTTCAGATTACATTAAGAGTTGAGATTTACTGTCTGAGTAGGATATCTCTTATGACACTACTTCTGTTTAAATACAGATTCCCCTTTGGAGCTGCTTGATAAAGGAAAATATGACCAACAATGTTATAGAGCTCACATTTCAGGGAGAAGAAGTCTGCAGAGAACTGTTGCTTCTGAGGCCTTCTGAGTACACTGAAGTTGGAAAGCTCTGAGAGTCAGAAGGGTGGAAGAGGATTTGTAATAGGCAGCTCCTAAACTGGATACGGCAAGGCAGTGTGTGGCTGGCTCATCATCAGGACAAAAAATGGTTGCATTATGGGCATATTGAGGCTGATGTCATGGAACCTAGGATAGGTCAGGAGGCAGCTAAATTAGAGGTGAGAAAAGTAAATCACAGAGTGGTTTGGATTGGAAGAGACCTCTGAAGGCCATATAGATCAACTCCCCTATAATAAGCAGACGCATCTTCAACTATATCAAGTTGCTCAGAGCCCTGTCTAACCTGCTTCTCTGGGCAACCTGTTCCAGTGTTTCACCACCCTCACAGTAAAAAATTTCTTCTATATATCTAGTCTGAATCTACCCTTTTTTGCTTTAAACCTATTCCCCTTGGTCCTATCACTGCAGGCTCAATTAAAAAGTCTGTCCCCATCTTTCTTATAAGACCCTTTCATGCACTCTAAAGCTGCTGTAAGGTGTCCTCAGAGCCTTTTCTTTTCCAAGCTGAACAACCCCAAGTCTCTTAGTATGTATTCATAGGGGAGGTGCTCCAGCCCTCTGATCATTTTGATGGCCTTACTCCAGACTCACAACATCAGAGATGTGTCTTTCCTGTACTCAGCTGGATGCAGCACTTCTCGGGGGGGTCTCACCAGAGAGAGTAGATGGGTAGAATCAGCCCTCTTGACCTGCTAGCCAGGCTCCTTTTGGTGCAGCCCAGGGTATGGTTGTCTTCCTGGGCTGCCAGCACTCATTCCCATGTCGACGCTCTCATCAACCAACACTCTCAAGTCTTTCTCCTCAGGGCTACTCTCAATCCATTCTCTGCTCAGTCTGTATTTGTGTTTGGCATCACTCAAAACCACATGCAGGATCTTACACTAGGCCTCGTTAAACTGTATGAGATTCCTATGGGTCCATTTCTCAAGCTTGTCCAGGTCCCTCTGGATGGCATCCCATCCTCCGGGTGTTTCAACTGCACCACACAGCTTGGTGTCACATGCAGATTTGCTGAGGGTGCACTCAGTCCCTTTTTCTGTGTCATTGGTGAAGGTATTAAACAGTCCTGGTCCCAGTACAGACCCCTGAGGGACACAACTTTTGACCAGTCTCCATCCGGACACCGAATCATTTACTGCAACTCTTCGAGTGTGACCCTTCAGCTAATTCCTTATCCATGGAATAATCCACCCATCAAATCTGTATCTCTCCAATTTAGAGAGGAGGATGTTGTGCAGGACTGTCAAAGGCCCTGTGGAGTTCCAGATGGATGACATCTGTAGCTCTTGCTTTGTCCAGTGAATGAATGAGCTGTTGGAGTAGTCACAGGAAAATGAAGCATGGAGAGAAGGATGTAAAGAAGTGAGGAGAAGACATAAGTATCCCCTCGACCCAGATAAAAGACTGAAGAGCTCTGGGTAACTCTTCTGATTTGGGCTGCAAAAGTGTCTGATGCACACAGACTCCTGTGTGGTGGTCAGTCTCTGAACAGGCACTTAATGCAGTCTTATTTTAGTTTAAATTTTGTGAAAAACTGCAGCTCCTGATAATCAAACACTGGAAATATCTTTTTGATTCTGCATGGCTTGCCTGGCCTGGAGGCTAGACCCAGAGTGGTGGGTAATGGGAGCTTTGACAGGAGCGCTGCACAGATTGGTGATTTGGAGAGTAGCATTTTCCTCACTCGTGGTCTAATCTTGGAGGAAGTGAGTCACTGCTATCCTTTTTTCATTTGCTTGGAAGTTGTGCTGGTAGCAAGAACACATTATAGAAGAGTCAAATTTGCTATCCTTCCTTCCTATACTTGTGTCTCTCTTGTGCTAACTTACCCACTTAATGCAGAAGAAACCACGCATCCTGAAATGGGGTCCATAAACAAGTGGCTCTAAAAGGGACAGACGAGCTGTTTAATCAATGGCTTCTGTTCATCCCTGCCACCCAGCCTAGCCTACTCCTGCCTTTACCTGGCTAAGGGGAACAGATGATAGGGCAGTAGTGCTATAATGTTCGCTTCCAGGCAGAGCCTGAGACCTGTTCAGCTTCGTGGGGAAACAGTGACCCTGCAGCAGCAAACCTTCTGTGGGATGTTAATCCTGCTGTGGGGATGATAGTCATGCAAAGCTGTCTTAATGTCAGCATTAGCAGGATGGACAGGTGAGGTGTAGAAATAGCTGATACAACAATTTTAGGAGATTCCTTGGGGCCATCCATAAGATTGTGCAAATCCACATCATCTAAAGATGCTTCTCCTCCCTGACCCCCAGATGAGCTGTTCTCACGATGCTGAGGCCGAAGGCTGGGACAGAGTGCATATCCCTAGGTAAAGTGGAAATAGAAACATATACTACCATTTGTGCTGTGCTCCTTCCTGACGTAATCAAGTACTGTAAGTTTTACACACCAGTGCACAGATTACTGGCATTTACTAGGAAGAATGAGGAGCAGGCTGGCAACTGCTTGGAGGCACATGGAATATACAGGCAATTGCTCTGGAGCATGGGGAACACACAGGCAATTCAATTCCCAACTGGTTTCTAGGCAGGAGCTACCAATTAAAATTAAAAGAATAAAAGACCGCAAGCTTGGGACTGATGATACGCTCTGGAGAGAGGAGTTGCCAACAGCTTGTGCTACAAAGATGCCTCTCTTTCAATGGATTTCAAATGGTGAAAGAAACTCAGGTAACAGATCATTCTTTTCTTCTGGCTTCCCTGATTTTCATGTACTCAGTCGTACAGCCAAAATTCCTACAAAGACAGACAGGGCTGCTCCCCATGAATTCCAAACAGCGAGCCAGCCGTTTGAGAGCTGATGCAGTGAATGTGCCAGCAGTCAGCTATACCTAGGAAGTGAGATTTTAAAACCAGGCATCAGGTACCTGAGCAGAGAATGTTGAACGATGAGGCTCAGATAATCCACTAATGAGAGTGTGCTGTTTATATTTGTATATCTATATCTATCTATCTATCTATATGAAATTATTTAGGAATTAAAAAAAATATCCATCTGACATGTCTTTCACATTAATTGTTCATGAGTTTCTGAAGCAAACCTCCTGATGAAGGAAACTGAAGTCTGACTAGGTGAGGTTATTAGACATATGTGGGATCTGCAAAACTGGGAAGATGCTGTGTCCATCACAGTGGCCTCGGTTGATCATGTGGAAAGTGTGTAAGTTTTAACTGTAATTACCCAACTGCAGCTGCCATGGGGCAGATGAAATTGTAAATCATTATCTGTCATTGGTTATGAAGTCAAAACATTCTTACCTTGCCTCTCTGAGAAATCATGTGAATGTTGATTAACTACTCAGATAGAGGCTGCTGGATAGAAGAATTTTTACAAAAAGCAGTGAATTTACTCAATTTTTTAAAATGTTTTGTATGAAAGAGGATAACACAAAGACTCTTAGTGCTTCAGGATATGGAAGTCCTAATGGTGGTGCAAGGCAAGAATTGTGCTCTTACCTGAACTCCCTGCCAGCCAGAGAAAAAGCTGTGCCCACCAGCCACTGAAAAATGGTGGCACTAATCCAGTCAAAATGTCTGGAGGAAGTGTATGCATTGTTTTAAGATGCATTTTGTCACAGGTGGCCTGTGCTTGGGAATCAGAGTAAGAAAGTGAAAACCTTTCTGGCATTTCACTTCTGTTGGGTAACTTAGGAATGACCAGACTCCACACCACAGTACTTCAAAGTCCTTGCAGTTCCTCATGTCAACACAATTCTGCCACAGTAGGGTTTGTGAAGGATAAACTGTGTGGCTTTCAGATTCCTCTTTCAGGGAGCTTAACGCAGAAACTGATCCACCAGCAGGTGCAGGATGGAATCATTAATTATTGCTTAGCTTAACAAACTGCATCTTAAATTATGATATCGATTACAATGCTGAATGAAAAGGCTGAGCTGGCGTTACAGTATTTGACACAAGCAGCATTTTAAAGTGTTCACACTGATTGCATGATGCACCAGTATTGTTTTTGTGAAGCAGTAGACTTGAAATACAGCATTGCATAAAGTGCTAGGTGCTTCTGAATTCATTTACTTAAACTTTGATTAAAAAATTTTGTATGGCAAAAGGTGCTCTCCCAGAGTTCTTGTTCTCCTTAACAAGTACAAGCCAATGTTTGCTGTATCAGCTCACCAAATAAATGACATTAAAGCACAGCAAAAATACATTTGCAGCATCCCTAGTAAGTTCTGTAGGATCTCCTGACAGGATAAACATGTCTTTTCTGCCCTCCTTTCTTTCCCTCCCCCCCAAACGAGCAATAAAAACATTTTGCATAAACAAATTCCAAATTACAACTAATCATAGGAAAGCTGACAAATGTATGCTATGCTAGTCTGTGAAAATACTAATCAAAGCAGTCTGTCAATTGTTAAAGTTAATGATTTAGATATGCAAAACTCTGACTAAATTTTTGTGGATAATTACATAATTACGCCTGGGTTAACACAATCAAAAATAGCAATTGCATGCTCCATCTTGAAACCACCACAGCAATTCCCTACTATCTTTTAAAGGCCTCTTTACCCTTGTTCCCCCTGCACACAAAGTGCAGTAGGAAAATAAAAAACTGGGAGTCACCCGGGAAGGAAAAGCAGCTGCGGTAGGTGTCTCCTGCCTATTCCAGTCACTCTTTGCCCTCTGCAAAAACAATCCCCTGGAGAACAAAGAACCTGCTAGCGTGGGTGGAGGTGTGGGAAAAGACAGGCAGATAATGGAGGATTGGAAACAGGAGAGTTATCTGCTGTAACAAGCTGAAAGAGCAGCACCTCCGCCCATGGATTAAAATGTGTTTGACAGCGTGCTTTTCCTGTGGGAGGCATTGCTGATTGAAGGGGAGGGAGCCTATACTTTGTTTTAAAGGTCTTACAGTCATGCAGGAGCCTAGGACTGGCAAGACTTACCTAGGTCATTCATTTTTTCATTTAATTATCAAATCACTCAAAAGTTCCTTTTGAACCCAGACAGTCCTCTCACAGGTGTTTGCCCTAGAAGGTGCTATCAAGCTCTTCCATCCAAACCCCACCCCTCTGAGCTATGAAATGACCCCTCCACCTGAGCACATGCTTAAAGCCTTTGCTGAGGTGCTAGAGGAAGGGAGACTTTTGGTGAAGGGGAAACAAAAGGGGGTAAGCAGACCAGGTCCTCGTGGACACTGGTCTTTTTTCATGTCCTTTGAAAACAGCTCTGAATCTATTCTAGGCACCTTTGAAAAGCCTAGTCCTTGGAAATCTTTAAATTCTCTTGCACTGCTGTTTCTTTTTCCTTATGTTGGCTTCGTGCTCTCTTTTTATATTAGGTCTAACTGATACTGCATAGAGATCCCAGTTGTCAGGAATCTCAGGAAGGTGACAGTATAAATAAAATGGATATTGGGCTCTTTGCTGAATGTCACATTGGCTGGGTTGGGGTAATGGTAGTGATGGGGATTTAAAAAGTAATATATCTCTTGTGTAATTTTTTATCATAATTTTTCTATAGACTTTCCATTAAATAGATGAATGATCTAAATGAAAAAGGGAAATAAAGTGAAAATATAAAATCAGTCCCTGTCAAGAGCTACATAAAAAGAGCCAGCCTTCTGAAACTGGCTGCCTGAACTCCAGAATCTGCAAATAGGTGTTCAGGTGAATTGACTGGCTTTACTAGTGGCTTATTGCTAACAGGGATCCAACATATAAAGGAAGCAAATGCTTATTGACACAGATGTATTCACAACACCAGCCCTCTGCCCAGAATATGCTGTCAAAATCAGCTTTAGCTCATTGATGTTATGGAACCCGTTTTTGTTATATTTTCAAGTGTAACTATTAAAAAAGCACTCAGTGAGTTGCTCAGTCTGGATTAAGGGTGTGAAATTAAATAGTAGTGCAGTTGGATGTCTGAATGAAACCCAAAAGGATGTTTTGGAAACCTCGCAAGCACCTGGAGCAATATCAGAATTCTGAGGCACTATTCACCAGTCTTACACTGCTTACTTCTGCTGCACTGATGAAGCAAAAATAAACTTCCTGTACTTAGACAGATTTTAAACATTTTTCTACAAGACAGAAACCAGATGGAATATTTTCACAGCTGACACCAAAATTCACAGTTTTCGTGACTTCTGTGATATTGTGATTTATACAGGGACTTTCTGTATCAGCAGCCCTGAGCAGACAGCGTCTTGCCATCCAAGCTTTTAAACGTTATTTGGATTGGTAGGTCAAAGGATTGTATTAGCTATGTGAAACATGAAGTATCAGTGGATTTAAATGATAGTTCTGTGAGCTGTTCTGTTTTCACATCTTGACTATTCAAGTCATAATAATAAAATATGTTAAAAGTACACTGCTCCAAAATGGATAGCAAACCCTTAAGTCATTTCTAGAAGCAAATGAGAAATTCTTATGTCAGGGCATGAGCACAAGACAGGCAATTGCTTTAAGCATTTGCTAGATCATTTGAAGGGGGGGGACATGAGTGGCAGAAGGTTTTCTGTGTGGGGCTGCATGTTTCACAGGCAATATTTTCAGATAAACCTGACAAAAAAGTCTTGAATGTTGTTTCAGCATTTTGGGGAGGTGGATTTTTTGTTTGATTGATTGTTTTCCCTGCTGGGAAATAGGAAGCCAAATCAAAATTGCTGGTAGATAAGTTGGAAGGAACTGGTGGTTTATGTGGGACCTGGCAGAGCTTAATGCAGGCAGGGATTTTTCTGCATGTCCTATTTCATTTGCTCTCCATTTGTGTCTGGATTCGCTTGTTGTTCTTTGCAGTCGAGATTCTTCCCATCTTTGTGGGAATTCCTGGTTTCGTGGGAAACTTGTCTTGACCTGTACTTGAAAAAAAATTCAGAAATACATTGGTTTTTCTGGTTTTACAAGACTTCACATGAGAGTAATATTTTGGCAACCCTGGTGGCTGCATGCCTGTTTCCAGATGCAGTTCCAGATTTTATGTTTTCCTTTCGCAGTTGTAGCTGATGTGACTTTTGGCTGTGTGGTATCCTTCCTAATCTGAAGCAGCATGTTGGTGGTTTTGGTTCTAATCGTACTCAAGAGCTCAGTCTGCTGTTGGAGGTATTCCTTATATGTGCATATTTATAGGATCCCATACTCTGATATGGTCCCATGCTCTACTCCCACTTACCCACTTTTCTCCCCATGCAAGAGAGCTGGTTTGCACAGGGCTCCAGAAATCAGAGAATTGTCTTTTCTTTAATCAGATGTTTGTTTAGGAAGGGTTGTATCATTGCTAGGGAATATAATTTCATAGATGCATAGAATGGCTTGGGTTGGAAGCGACCTTAAAGACCATCTTATTCCAACCCCCCACCATGGGCAGGGACACCTTCCACTAGACCAGGTTACTCAAAGTCCCATCCAACCTGGCCTTGAACACTTTCAGGGATGGGGCATCCACAGCTTCTCTGGGCAACCTGTTCCAGTGCCTCATCACCCTCATAGTGAAGAATTTCTTCCTAATATCTACACTAAACCTACCCTCCATCAGTTTGAGACTGTTCCCCCTTGTCCTATCCCTACGTGGCTGGGAGCCCCAGAGCTGGATGCAGTGTTCCAGGGAGGGTCTCATGAGAGTAGAAGGGCAGGACCCCCTCCCTTGCCTTGCTGTCTGTGCTGCTTTTGATGCAGCCCAGGATGGAGTTGGCTTTCTGGACTGCAAGTGCACATTGATGGTTCATGTTGAGCTTCTCATCAACCAACATCCTCAAGCCTTTCTCCTCAGGGCTGCTCTCAATCCATTCTCCACCCAGTCTGTATTGACACTGGATGTTGCACTGAGCCTGGTGCGGGACGTGGCACTTGGCCTTGCAAACTTCATCAGGTTTGCACAGGCCACCTCTAAAGCCTGTCCAGGTCCATCTGGATGGCATCCCTTCCCAGTGATTCCAAACAGCACTGGTCCCAGTACCAACCCCTGAGGAACACCGCTCATCACTGCTCTCCACTTGGACATCAAATCATTGACCACAACTCTGTGAGTGTGACCATCCATCCAGTTCCTTATCCTTTGGGTGGTCCATCCATCGAATCCATGTCTTTACAGTTTGGAGACAAGGATATTGAGCAGGACAGCACCAAGTTTTGTACAAGTTGAGGTAGATGATGTAAGTCCTTCTTCTGTCATCTACCAATGCTGTAACCCTATTATAGAAAGTCACCAAATTTGTCAGCCATAATTTGTCCTTAGTGAAGCCATGTTGGTTGTCACTAATCACCACCTTTTTTCCATGTGCCTTAGCATAGCTTCCAGAAGGATCTGCTCCATGATGTTGTTGGGCACAGTTGTGAAACTGACCAGCCTGTAGTTCCCCAGGTCTTTCTTTCCCTTTTAATAATGGGGGTTATGTTTCCCTTTTTCCATTTTCCAGTTTCTTGCTCTGAGAAAGATGAAGGTATACATAATTGTAGGTGCTTCTAATACGTGTACCTTATCTTTATAGAAGGATTTATTGTGTAAATCAAGGACAAAAGAAATGGTTAACAGGTAATATGCAGCAAGGGCAAGGCTAAGGTTCAGTCTCCAATGTGTTTTTCCTGCCCAACCAGTTCTCAAGGCATTCCAAAGTATCCTTCAGTCTTCTGGAACATATGTGCCAGTCTCAACTCCCATGCAATGGTCAAACAAAGTAGCATTGAACCACACTTATCCTTTATGGTGAAATGGCACTTGATGATGTTGGACTCCTGCATACCATCCTCCCCCCTAGAAAAAAGGTACAAATATGGTAGAGACAGAGGGGGAGGATGGTTAATAATTTACAGCAGATCTTACTGAATTTTGTGCGAAGTAAATATTGTTTCCAGTGATATCTGCTGAAAATTGGCATACAATAAAACATTTGGTGATAACATATGGAAGGAGGTGTGAGAGACAGTTGAAGAAGCTTTCCTCTTTTCTGTACATGTTTATAATCTAGTGTCCTCAACATTATAGATGCTACATATTGAAACTGTCGGTATGCAACCTGGCTTACCAAAAAAAAAAAAAAAAAGGTGCTGTTATGAGCAGAAAATACTGGCAGTCTCAACATGTTATTTCCCTATTTGGACCTGTTTCTTTCCTTTCCTTTTCTCAGCGCCAGCCATCTTCAATGAATATAGACACGATTTTACAAGGTTCATGCTAATGAACAATTGTTTAAAAGGCTGTAGCACAAACCCATGGTGTTCTTCTATAGACAGTCTCTGAAATCCAGGAAACTACATTTTAGATATAATGCAGATATATATCTGGGGCAGTTTAAACAAATGCAGTCACTTTTGCAAGGTACTTCCTTTGGCTACACTGATCTGACAAGTTATACATATATATGTGCTTAAATCCCATACTTGCTTTGAAGTCAATGGGATTACTTGTGTGTTTATATACTCTGGTGGTTTGAGGCTTTAAAACATAGGAGGACATTTGACATTTAGAAAAATAGGGCTGGAAGGGGCCTCAAGACATCCCCCTTCTGCAGGATTGGTTATATTTATATAATTCCTTAAAGAACTGGGGTTTTTTTCTAGGCTGTTCTTAAAAACATCTGGTGATAGAGATTCCAGATTCCATAGTTTTCCCAGGCTCCATCCCGGTACTTCACTATCTTTGTTATTATAAATGTTTTTCTCTAATGTCTGACCTGCATCTGTCTTGCTGGAAATTAAAGCTGTTATTCGTCAAACTTTGTAACATGCAAGAACCTTGTGTGTGACAAACTCTTGCACATTCAAAGTCTTAAAACTGCCTTCCCAGAAATTCTCTTCTCTGAAGACCCTAGAACTTTCAAATCTTTTCTCCTGGACACATTTTCTAGACCTCTGGTCCCTTCCACTGCTTTTCTTCTGAGGCTCTCCAATTAGACCATCTCTGCCTTGCAGACTCTTCCTTTCCATCCCTAATTAAGTGTCATCTCTTTTCTTGACCCCACAGTTATTCCTCAGCATCTCTTCACACTCTGAGCCTCTGCACTTGTAGTTGTCCTGTGCATGACATTTGTATAGTCTGCAAGCACAGTAAGTGTGCTCTGTCATGGCCACATGATTTATGAAAGTACTAAAGCACAATCATACCCACAGCAGAGTTTTTTAATCCTCCTGTCCCCTAAATGGCTTCGACTTTGGGCAAATGATAACTTTCTCTACACATTACGCCCAACCGCTTTCGTACCTGTCTTGCAATTTTGTTCAGACCATGTTTTGTTAGTGTGCGTGAGAGTGACATTTGAGACAGCACCGCAAGCTTTACTAAATCAGGAAACGTGACATCTCCTGCTCTGCTTCTGCCACAAGGCTTGTTCCCATATGGCAGAAGGAAATTACATTGATTTGACAGGATTTATGCTCTAGAAATCCATACTAGCTGCTATTCATTTCCATGTTATCTTCTAGGCACTTCTAAGTAGTTTGAATACTTGTTCTGGTGTTTTTCTGAGGATTGAAGACAAATTGACTGGCTTGTAACTCCCTAGTTCTGCTTCCCCTGCTTTGCAGAGCTGGATATTCTGTTTACTTTTTCCCAGTCTTTTAGTACCTCATCCTCTATTCTTGCATTCCCAGAGGTGACTGTCTAGTGATTCAGAGAGATCTTAAGTGGCTGTGTAAGATTCCTGAGTTGAAATACATTGTGCCTAATCAATTATAAGATCTCTGATTTATTTAAGGGCATATTAATTTGCTCTTTTTAGGCCATTATATTCCTGCTACTATGTCTTCTTTTCCTTGTCTTCATTGGCATCTGTGCCTGTAGAAGTTTCTCAGCAGCACTATCAATTCTCCTAAACTGTTTATTTTGCCTTGCATGAAATCTCTTGAGTTTAGATTGACTGCCAGGGTTAAATCCTGCTGATATCAACGATTGTGTTGCTTTTGGATCAAGGCTTAATTGTAGACCATGGAAAGAACCTTGCTTTTTGGTTCCTTCTTGGACAGTAGTCTTGCTGAAGAGTGAATGGAACTAACTGCAAAAATGGGACCTGAGGTGGACTGTGATTTGGGATGCTTGCTCACCAACTTTTGTATGGTAGGGTTTGAGCTGTTGTATTGATTTTCTTTTTTTTTCAACCAGAACAAATGGCTCAGCTGTCACTCTGGGAGCTTAATGAACACTTATGCCACAGCATCTGCTCCTCTTTGTTAGATCTGAGAATTTATTTAAGCAAATATATAGTATGTTTAGAGAATAAATTGACCACATTGTATTTACCTCCTGAAGTTTCTTGTTTGTGGTGGCACTTCCTCATTTGCAGTTCTTCGCTGTTGTTGGTCAGGTACCAGAATGGTCACTTCATCCTTTATCAGCTACCCTAAAAAAAAATAAAGGAGGGAGCACCATTAGAAACTTGAGTACATTTTTGTACATAACAGTATGTGTAATGTCAATTTTTCCATAGTCAGAAGAGGAATGTTCAGTTGAGGTTGCTCTTGGGCTGGTAAGAATTCACTGTATATAAATTAAAACTTTCAGGGCTAATTATAATACTTTTATGAGGGCTTCTGGTTTCCTTCCTATAGGAGAGTATTTTCATGCCTATTATATTTTGGCATAATCCACTTTTTCTGAAAGGAAGAAACTTAAAAATTCAGTAGCTAAGGTTGTAATTTTAAGAGGTGCAATGAGAGACTAGGCTAAAAGATACTGCAATATTTTATATAATTTCATGGAGTGTTCTAAGAAAATGTGTCAATTTTATGAAGACTCTTATGGAAAAAAGTTCTGATTTTGTGTGGATTCAGGTGAAAAGGTAAATTTCATGGGATTTCTGAAAATGGCTGGATTTCTCTGGTTCCATGAAATCTATGACAGCCATGGAAAAATGCACAGTTCTTGTCATGGAGGAAATTTTCATTGCAGTTTGCAGAACTTTTATTTTCTGTGTACATCTGTTCCTCTGACACATATTATGCATTCTGGACCTCTGCCTCATCTTGTAGTCTCTTCCTGTGAATATTTTACCCTTCTTGATGGATGCATCTGATCCTCAGATGATAGAAATCCATGACTGCCTACAAAGGAGGTTCAGTGTGCAAATGTGGGTGGGGGAAGGGCATGAAAAGTAAGAAATACTAAATACAGTCCTGGGGATTTTGTATTTTATGGTAATGCCAGCTTATTTCATGCAATATAGGAGGGAAAATAATCAGGACTAAGGAATAGGAATGATTTATCATATTCAACATGAGATCTAAGCAATGTAGCATCAAAAGCCACCTACCTGCAGTCTGTAAAATCTGGGCTTGTGTGGAGGGTCCAGCACAAGACCACCCGAGGAGCATCTAAAGCTTCAGAGGAGAACCAAGTGTATTGTGGCATCTCAATTTATCCTCTAAGCAATGCCCTCGTTGGCTAGGACACAAGTGTGACTCTAGCATGCTCACGTTGTTCCCTGTCTTCATAGAGGCAGCAGAGCTGAAACAGATCTTGCTTTTCAAGGAGAGAAATTAAGACACAGAGGAAAAAAGGAGTGCATCCTCAGACAGGGCTTGAAAATCAATGGTGAGATGAGGTGAAAACTTACAGGAAGGCTGTGTCAGAAGGGCATGGGAAATGACAAAGAAAAAGCGATATTAGATAAGTAGAGGAATTGGAAAAGAAAGAGTTGTGAAGCAGATTAAGCCAAATCTATTCAGGGTTTTAAATGAAGAAGTCTAACAGTGTCTTGAGACAAACAGGGAGCCATCTGATTAGCTTTGATTGAATGATATTTTTCAACACCTTGTGTGCCTGAGCAGCCAGAACTGAGAACATTCCTGAGAGAAGCCTCTTCTGGGGAATTGCCTTCTCCTTACCTGTGGGAAGATATGGAGCATCCTGGTTTTGGCTGGGATAGAGCTCATTTTCTTCTTAGTAGCTGCTGCAGTGCTGTGTTTTGGATTTAGTGTGAGAATATTCAGTGTGTTGATTACACAGGCATGTTTTTGTTACTGCTGAGCAGTTCTTACATAGAGTCTCAAGGCCTTTTCTGTGCCTCAACCTAGCCCACCAGTGAGGATGCTGAGGGTGCACAAGGAGTTGGGAGGGGACACAGCCAGGATAGCTGACCCCAAGGGATATCCCACACCAAAGGGTGTCATCATGGTCAGCATACAGAGCTGTGGGAAGAAGAAGGAAGACGGGGTCATTTGAAGTGATGATGTCTGTCTTCCCCAATAACTGCCATGTGTGCAGGAGCCCTGCTCTCCTGGGGTGGCTGAACACCTGCCTGTGCATTGGAAGTGATGAATGAACTCCTTGCTTTGCTTTCTGGCACATAGCTTTTGCTATATTCTTTTGAAGGAGATTTTGGCCTGCTGAGACCTAGAACTGCTTTTGGTGGTGAACTGCTTCACCATCAAAAAACCTACAGTCCAGCTCTTCTTTGCCTTTGTGCGAAATGTTCAAGGCCAGGTTGGATGGGGCTTTGAGCAACCTGGTCTAGTGGAAGGTGTCCTTGCCTGTGGCAGGGGGGTTGGAACTAGGTGATACTTAAGGTTCCTTCCAACCCAAAGCATTCTATAAATCAGTGTACTCCATGAGTCTTCTCATGTCTTCATTTTGATTCTCTTCCCCCATTCCCCCCGGTGGGGAGACAGCAATTGGCTGCATGGGGCTTAGTTGCCAGCTGGAGTTAAACCATGACAAGGAGAAGCATCACAAAGCACAGCAGAGGTGATGGTACTGTGGGTTGTTACTCATGGAAATGGAGAGGACATGAATATCAGGGTCCTGGATGATGTCATGTACCTCCCACTGCCATGAGAAATGGGAGGCAGAAAGCTGACGCTAAGGCTGGCTACTGATGCACACGAAGGCTTGTCTGTATTTAGCGAAGCCAAGGGGAGGCTCTGGGGGGCAAAAGGAACAAAAGGAAAGCAATGGCTGAGGTATGAGGGAGCTGTTTGTATTAACTGCAGTGGACACAGTTATTTGTGCTGCATGTTACACTGTTGATTATTGACTGCTATCCACTCTCTTCACTGAACCTAATAAGTTCCTAGGACCTGTATTCCCTTTTGCTCAGTTTCTGTAAATGCTAAATAGATTTTTGCCGTATATAATGCTTTCCAGAGAAAACATCATCACCTTTTGTTATATTATTTTGAAGGAGTTTTTGGTCTGCTGGGACTGCGAACTGCTTTTCCCACTTCCCCATCAAACAACTTGCAATCTAGCTCTCCTTTGCATAATCCTATTTCAAATATGAATAATATGAATCCTCCAGTTTATACTAGCAAGGAAATTTGCGTGGTTATATTTCATCATTGCCTTAGAGAAGAAGGGCAGGGCGGCTGCCAGGCTGTCTGTACAGATTTTCTCTGCTGAAATCTAGTGAAGAAACTGTAGTTGTCTTGATAACATATTCAAGATTTTTTCCCCCCTCTTTTGCTAGCTCACAATACCAGGAAGTTGTGGCTGTGCACTTTTCACTTGCAGTAGATAACAGCCTGCCCACCTCATCCTCAAAGTGTACAGGTCAGACAAGGTCCTACTGTCTCTTTCTCTGGCTACAGCATTTTGATATATCTGGCTCTGTCTTGGTGACACTCAGATCTCTCTAGTGATGCCTAAGTCATCTCTAGTTTTAGTGAGCTTTTCAACATAAAAACGGGGTGTTCAGCTCAAGGACAGCAAACCCTGGAAGCAGATGTCTGTAATAGTACTGACCAAGTCAAGCCTGTAGTTCAGGGAGCATGCACAAGGAGCTGTCACAGTGCACAGGCTTGGGCTATATCAGCCTTTAATCTCGAATGTATTCCATGGGTAAGGTAGATGGATTAGTACCATCACAGGTGATCATATAATTTTACCTCTCAACCTCATTGGTTGTCTCCACCTTGGGAATCTCCAAAGATCCATGGAGAGATGTGACACCTGAGTTCACATAAGTAGAGATCCACATTACCTGTGGTGGTGATTTATTTCTGCCAAGGAAGAAATAGGTGACAACCCAGATATTTCCTTTTGAGTGTTTCCTTTCAAAACAATCAGAGGCAGTGGGACTTGGAGTGCCTGACACCCTGCTTTTTGCATGTATCTGACATCGTCATTTCTTCCCCAGAGTAAGCTGGCTAAATTGATTTGATTTTAAAGAAGTGAAGCACTGAGACTGTGCCTGACATTTTCAGAATTCCAGGACGCTGTGTTCCCAAATCAATATGCTGATTTAGTAACATAACTTATGCTCAGGAAGGCCATGTGACACTCTCAGACCCATCTATCTTAGTTGAGCTTTTCTATTAGAGCTGTGCAAATCCTTTCCAGGACTGCAAGTGAGATTTTACAAGTTTCCCAGTAGAAGGGGGTAGTGTGGAATTACAAACACCCCACTATCCCCCGCACCAAATACCAGATATGAATATACTCCTTTTCTTGTTTGAGTCTCAAGCAGGCCCTGACACAGGACCATCTCTGTATTGCTAGCAGTCAAATAGACAGGTGCACACACCCATAGATGTGCAGATATAGCAGTAGTAGCCTACTACCCATAAATATGCACTACCATATACAGATAAAGATCCATTTTTAAGCAGAAACTTTAGGGAATCAAAAGATGCACTTGAAAAGGGAAAAGGGTACCTCAAGAGACATTTAAGTTTTTCACAGATTTAAATAGAATCAGAATAGTGCACAAATGTAGTCTGTGTCTGTCTACGTGAAAACAAACTCAATACCATTTGGCCATGTAGCTTATTTAATATATATCAAAAGTGTTTGGCTGTAGGCCATTCATGTTTATGATACCCACGGAAAAAACATGTTGGAGGCAGCAATGGCTGAGTCACTCAAACAAAAACTGACTTTAGGACACAGACAATGTGTGTGAGCTTCTTATTCTGTCAAAAGTGTTGATAAAAGTATATCAGAAAAAATGCTACTTTCCTTTTCTTTGTTAAACATCTGATGGTGCAGCCTTCTTTCCTGACACAATGCTTTGAGTTTATATTTCTTTTTACTTACAAGGTACTGCCAGCTGAATCTCCTAATAGTGCTAGAAAAATCTTTGTGGTTATTTCAAGGTGCACAGAAACTCTGTGTTTTAAATAGTGAGATTGTAGCAGTGAAGTTGCCACTGATACCACTTGTTTCTGTGTAGGCTCAGCTTTGATTGAGGGTATTTCAATACCATCCTGTTTACCTGTAGGGACAATTGCCTGACTACAACTTTTAAGAACAGGCTTAAATTTATGCTGGAAAGTGTCTGCACCTTACCAAAGGACACAAATTTTCTTCTCAGTGCCTTTCCTTAATCCAAGTAGCCCAAGTACTCCTGAAGGCATCTTTTATGCCCTATGCAGTGGCTGGCAGAGCCCAGCACGTCAGAATCCTTTGTGCTCACCAGGGAACCAGAATTTGAAGGATCACTAAACTTAGCCATTTTGTATATCAATCCACAAGGCAGCACTTTAATCATGTATTTTCAAGGTTAGAGTGTTCATTTTGGCCTCATACTTGCTAAGTGGCACAGAGATGTTATGCACGGTACATGGTAATGCTATAATTTATTGCTTTCTAAAAGCCACCCAAAGTACTGCACTGTAATCAAATAGCACTTCTTGATGACATTGCGTGCTCCAGATATAGCCTGAAACAGACTGACACAAATAAGTCATTTAAAGGTGCACAGCCAATCAGAAATTCACGCCAAATGGAAGATTTGTGAATAAGCAGTTTTCTGTTTTTAAATTATGGCTTTGTCTTAATGAGACATTTGCTAGCAGTGAAGCTATGTACATGCATTTGGTCTGTCCCTGCTACTCTGAACGAGGTAACTGACATGGCCATATTCTGATCTGCAATGTGGGACCAAACTAAGATTAGTTTGTCTGTATGAGAAGAAAATATTCCTGTTACTCCTGTTCCTTACTTGACTTTGGTTGCTGACCAAAAACCACAATTTTTATACTGGGGAAAAGAAAAGTCAGAAGACTTAGAAGATGGAAGTTGCACTCAAAGTGGCTTTTTCTAAGTAGGCTATATTTTTTTAAATTGTAGAACTGTGAATCTTCCACAATCTAACTGCTTTCTGCCTCAGTTGGTTCTTACAAACATTATCAGGTTACTTTAGGTAGTATGGAAGGCATTAATTTTTATTAGACTTGTATCATTTAAAATCTCTGTCTTTTGTTTCACTTCGAAAGTCACTGTAGATGGTCTTCCTCCTGAATTCCACTTTTTTTTGTGAGGACCCTCCAGTGACCACTTCCTACCATGCTCCTCCAGGAAGCCTGGAGGAGCAAGCTCAGAGTTTGTAGTGCTCCACCTCTTACCTTTGCCGAGGTGCTTCTGACTCCTTGAGTGGCCAGGCTTCTGCCTGCACTACTTTCTTGGCTCTACCAGACATCTGTGCTCAATGTCTGCATGTTTACTGGGGTGTGTACAGCCCAGTCCAGGCATCATTTCTGCCACACTGTGCTGTCCTTTGCCCACCAGTTACAGGAGCTGCTTTTCCATGCCTCAAGGTACTTTATCCAGCACCTTCAGGTACAGAAAACAGCCTCAATTTCTCGTGACTGGGGGAGATGGGTAAATCTTAGCACAGCTGTTTGCTGTATTTCTGGGACTACTGAAGAGGTATTTGTAGGGGTAGGTCAGCTGCCACATCTGTGTGAGGCCAGATAACATTTACTAAGTGTCTGCTGGATTTTTAGAGCTCTCAGGGACAGGCATCGTTTCTTCATTACCAATCATTATTGACAGCAAGTTAACAAAGTTCATAGTACATTCAATATTAAACCCAATTCTCAGTGTAATATTGCTCTTTGTAGAAAATGTAACCTGTATCCCAGGAAACAACGGACCACACTTGACATTGGGAATATGTGCAACAACATAAATGCAGTTTTGGCACCTTAATTTGTAGAAATGTAATATTTAGCTACATCTGGTATATTTTTAAATGCTTTTCAGCACAATTCACCTGAAGATAATTTATTCTGTAAGACAGCTTGGTCAACTACAGTTCTTGGAGCCCTGTGTTCTGAAGCAGAAAGAGAAGCTGGTGTATTTATGCCTTGTGAAGCCAGTGGAAGTCTGTCTGTTGACTTTCATGGAGCTCTGGATTAGATCTTTAATGAACATATCCTGATATCATTATGGGAGCAAATATTGGAGCAGCATCATGAAAACTTCAGATTTAGTCGATACGAAGGATTTATTAAGTTTTTTTCAAACATACAGTAGTTTGAAAATTGCTTCTTGAAAATTGCTTCTTCACCTGCTGCTCTGTTCATGCTTATCCCACAGTGACCTGAGCTGCCCAAAAGATTATTTTGTCAGAAAGAAGCTGAGGCCAAAATTAGGGCAAATGAAGAAACCATGCAAAATTAAAGCAACTGGTTGTTTTGAAACAAATAGACAAGGTGCAAATCCAAAAATCAAATCTGAATGCACCCAGAGAGATGTGGGGAGAGCTTTTTGAACCTGTTAATTTCAGAAGTGTGGCGTGTTGGGTTGCAGAGAACCTAGTAGTTTTGAAATGTAAATACATGGTATGTAAAACATAAACCACAGAATTAATGAATCATGTTAATTTCACACTGCCCCCGCTTTGGACTAATTAGTGCAAATCAAATGTTGCACTTGTCAAGCAGAGCAGTTTTTGCACCATGTATTGCATTAAAAAATATTTTTGGATCCATTTGCACAATGTGAAAATAGTGTGAAAATATTTTTATTTCAATGAGTGGTAGTTTTACAGTCATTAGAAGATTTCTTTAATAGGCTTAGACTCCCATGGCCTCACAGCTGCATGAGGTCTGGTTTGCATTTAAAGGTGGGAAAAGATGTAGTGGGAAGGAGGACATTTAGCTGACTGGATTTACTTAATTACCCCCCACCCCATTCTAAAATGCCAGACCAGGCTGGTCAATTATCTATCCCCTCGTCAGAGACCAATTGCTTAATTGCAAATTATCCATAATAATTACACAGCCAAATAACTACTGGATTTATTTTTAATGAATGTGAAGCCCTTAACAAGGATTTAAATGTACCCACCAGGATTAGTCAAAATCGACAGCCATCAAAGGGCTGGAATCTGCCACTCTCACTTCTGTGGAGGAGAGTATCGCTCTGCTTATTTTCTGTTCATTTTCAGTGAGACTCAGAGAAGTGAGGATGCTGTGTCCATGCTCTGTAATGTTTTCAGGGTCTAATATTTCCATTGTTTCAGTGAGACAGACTGAAAAAGAGGGATTACTGAAAATGGAAAAGGCTGTCAGAATGTGGGATGCTGTGAAGCCGGGGCAGAATATAGGACAGAGTGGAAATACTGCCTTTGCTGAAATGAGATGGAGCTCTGCCAGGCAGCAAAAAAAGGGATTGTCAAAACAGCAGTGCACTCCCCCTCGGAGGCATTCCTGGCGCGGGAGAGAAGGGTCTGCCCACTGCAGGGAGATGGAGGCCTTCCCTCTCGGTGGGATGCAGCGCGCAGAACTGGCCGGCAGCAGCAGGGATGTAATTAGCGCTGACACAAAACACAAGGCAAGGCTTTTGACGCTTGTTTTTCAGTTTTGACAGAGAGGAAAATCTGGTGGTTTTGACAGAGAGGAAAGGTGGCTTTTTTGTTGTTTTGGTTTGGTTTTTTGCCTTTTGCTTTTACCTTTCTCCTCTCTCTCTCCCCGCTTCAATAGCTTTCTCTCTTCAAATTACCTGAAATCACTGGGTGCGTGGTCCACGTTCCATGGTGCTGCCCACTCCTCCACACTTGTCAGCCTGGAAAAAAAAAGGTGTATTTTATTGAAATACTAAACAAAATGAGAACAGGAATTTAAATATAATGTTCTGTCTGCTCACAGGCAAATGAAGAAGACTCAGTAGTTGAAGATGTAACAGAAAATTTGGAGTGTGAAGGAGGAAATAAACTGAATGCAAAGGAGCATGCAGAGGGGAACTAAACTGTATAACGTGATGCAGGTAAATTAAAGTGGCTGAACTATTTTTGAAATGGAAACTTGGCATCTGTCTCTTCTCTATCTTGCCTGGATTGGTGTCCAGAGGTCCAGTTCAGTCTGTGTCCCACTGTGCTAACCTCAGTAAAAACACTAACTCAGTGTCTCCCACCGCTATTGCCCAGCATCTAAGCAAAAGCATTCTCTCAGTTCTAATTTGCTTTTTCACTTTTATGTTGCCTGCTCTTTGTAGGTCATGTGTAAGCAATTTTTTCTGCTGCTTTTTCTAGGAGGTTAAGTAATTAACTTGGAGAAGAATGGGAAGCTGTGATCTTGCCTCACTTTGAAAGGCCATTTCCTGAGATTTCTGCAGCATGCTTCTTCCTCCTCTGAAATTTCTTACACTGAATTCTTGCATGGGGAGTTGATATTCTTGACATAAAAGCCCCAGCTGGGATCTCTTTTTGATTGTGAAGTATCCTATGGAATATTATACTCCTAAAGGGACTTTAACAATGATAGAGTGAGGCATGAAGAAATATTGGACTGTTTTGTTTCAAGGCTTGGTTTTTTAAATGACTGAGCCCTGTCTACTTGTACCCTGCTGTGATGGGTGTCCAAGTTTGCTAATGCAAACACAGCCTGAAAATTTCAGATTGTGCTTAATGGCTCAATGGTTAGAGGACACAGTCCTGAAGTTCCTGAAATGTCTGGATCTCACTACATGAAATAGTGACCCCATAACTGGTAGAAACTTGACTTGTCATCTAAAATCTGGATTTATTTAAGATGTAGGTGATTCCCCAAATATAAACTCAGTACTATGCATCATTTTAATTTATGACTTTGAATAGATTCTCTAGTCTGTCTCTGCTGTTGTCAGTCTGACAGGTTTGTTCCTTACAGGGTTGATTAAAAATACAATCTGGTTCCTACACATGGAATCTGCATGTTAAAATCAGTGTGGATTTCTGCCTACACTTCTTGCTCTCACAGAAAGGAAACGAAGACCCTGCACTATGAAAACAGTTGCTGCATTTATTCTCTGTACCAGATGCCAGTAATGATGTGGGGAGGCAGAATCATCCATCCATTCTTTTAAATGGAGCAGATATTTTGTTTCCTATTTTTCTAATTGATATACCTTACCCTTCAATGTTTTTATTATCGTTTTCTCATTCCATCCTCCTTGGTTTCTTTTTTCCTTAAATACGCATCCCAGTCTGCACTGATGTTTGCTCTTCTTAAGTCATGGTGTAGTTTTGACTCTTAGTCACATGAAGAATATCTGTTTCCAGTATTTCCAGCCCTGAAATAAATGCCTGTAATCGTTAAGGGTGCCAGAAAATTCCAGCGCTGTTGTTTTTTCTTATATTTTTATTTCTAATCTGGAACCAGGGGCATCTTGCAGCTTACTCAATTCCTTTGTAATTTGTTCAGCATGGATACTTTTCTGAGAGCAATACTAGGTACAGGCACCTTGCTTCTTTTTTTTTTTTTTTTTTAAGATTTCTCTTTTCCGTCTCTAATGTGGATTTTTATGCACCAGAAATGATTGCAAAGCAACCTTTTCCTCAGCCCATGTTTCTCAATGAATCTTCCCTTCCCATGTTCTTTGTCTTGTCACAATAAACAATCAACAGTTCCAAATAATGTTGTAATTAAAATTTCCTGAAGGAGTAGTTGTTACGGATGCTGTTAAGTATTCTGAGAACTGTCGGGGGGTTACTGGGAAAGAGGAAACAGAGGAATTAGGAGCAGTAGAAGGTAATAACCTGGCCCGCCGCTGCTGGGAGGGCGGGTCCTTGTGACGCGGCCCAGCGGAGCGCTGCCATGGGCTCCGCCCGCAGCATCCTCGGAGCATCCTCGGAGCATCCTCGGAGCATCCCCGGACAAACGCGGCTCCGCGGGGCTCCCCGTGTCCGGGCCACCTGCCCGCTCTCACCGTCTGCATCGGTTCGTGCTCCGGGCCTGGCAGTGCCGGCCGGGCCGGGCTCCTTGGCTCGCCGGGGTGGCAGTCTGTGTGTGCTGGGGCGCTCTCCGCTCGCTCTGGCTGCAGCCTCACAGGGGACTGGCAGATAAGAGAGGAACTCCCTCTTCCCTTCCCCACAGCCCGAGCTTCAACTGCTATTGCCTGTGCTAAAGTAAGGCTCTGCAGGCACTCTTAGCCATATACACATATAAATTTACTTTACAGCATGTTTGTTTTGTAAAAAAAGTAATGAAAACTTGGTAAAAAATAACGTATTTGTTTCTGCTCAGCCATTTAACTCCTTAATGCCTCAGATTTTTTTTTTTTTTTTAATATAATTTAATCCAGCCCATCCATGTCATTAATTTGGCCTGGTACCAGGTGTTTTTTGCTCCTCCTTAATGAAAAGTAAAGCATGGTGGAGCAGCAGTCTCTGTTGTGAGTATACATTCGGGGAATTCAGAGAATCTCTTTGGAAAAGAGATGCTAGCTCACCCAAGACAGAAACCGTGGCCTTGCTGCAGCACCCTATTGCAACAATGTCAGTGCTGCATTGCCCGCTAGGAAGGGCAGCGGTCTGCCCAAGAACTCTTTAAGATGCATAAAGTCAGATGGGTGGGAAAAGAGGAAATTACCCTTGGTCATCCTGGCAAGCCCTGGAAAGTCCTACAAACAAAAGTAAGGAACGTCTAGAATGAGCTAAAGGAAAGATGAAGCTTAAAAAACATTTATAACAGAAAAAGCACGGAATGGCCTCTCAAATGATGTGAAGGCCTTTTGTATTTGAATACCTCATTAGGAAGCTGCATGGGAACAAGGGACCTGAATATCTTAAAATAAGGTCCCAAACTACTAAGATTTTAAGCTGTCTGAAAAGGGAAGTGATGTTCTGTTTCGGGATGTGAAAATGTGGGATGAACAGTTACTTTTCACTCCATGTGTTTAAGATTTGTCTTATCAATCACAAACTTAGGAAATAATCATAAAGATTTATATTCTGTATGGCTCTGTACTGGTTTGTTCTGAGAAATAGAGCGAGAAGGGATGTTAGAAGTCCTACTTTAGTAATTAAATGTCTTGTAAGTGGAGGTTCTGTATCCTGTGAGTGGCTCTGAGTGTGTGTAGTGCTCTATGGGACTATCCCAGTGCTTGATTGGGTGGGTATGTGTGTGTCCCTTGTGAAATCAGGCATATCCTGGTTCAGCCTGGAAAAGCTCAGAGGCTGGGGCAGAAGCATTCAGTGTACAGAATACAGTGTACAGACTTTCCTGGTGCAGATATTTCAATCTTTTGTTCCTTTAAAAAGACAAACCCAAGTTTTTAATTCAGTCTTAGGCATGACAAATTTGAAGTTTTAGAAGAAAACTGCATTTGATTTATGATGCTGAGCTAAATTTTAAAATGATGGGGAGGAAGAAAAGGCATTCCAAAGGTAAAATTTGGAGTTAATGCTAAAAAAAATTCAGTATCTAGACAAAATTATAAGTAGCTAAGAATAGGAATTCAAAAACTACTCTGCCCTCTCAGTACGTTGCTACCATGACACTACAGTAATTTATTGCTGCAGAACATTCCCTTCTAGAACTCTCTAAATATTTTAAGGAATTTCAATTACATATTGCAGAGGAACATCTTTAAAAGTGTTCAGGTTTGCTAGCTTTAAGGACCTTAGTGGAATCCGTATGCAGAAAAGCAAACAAACCCAGTGAGAAATGTACACTGTTTAATTAAAATGCTAGGGTTTGGCACACTCTTTTTCTTACTATGACTTATTAAGGAAAAAATCCTTGCATAAAATCCCTTAAGTGTACAGACAGATTTTTTTTCTTCTGAGCTTTGTACAAATGGCTTGTATTGTCACCAAAAAAAGTCATAGACTTGGGTGTATATTTTGTTATTTTCATATGTTAATGATTTATGGACTGTGTTACACCATTTATACGATCAACAGTTAGTTAAATGCTCATTGTCCTGAGAAATGTTGAATTCATTATGAGAGAGAGGAGTAATAGATTCCCTATCTTCATCTCAGTAATCAGTTGTTATGATAGATGCTCAATTGCTGTGGATGCAGGCAGACAGGAGAGCTGCTAGTGAAGAGAATTGCCACCCTCAGTTCCAGTCAGAACTCACTGGCTCTCAAGTTTCATATGGAAACACACATTTTTGCTACATGAGTGTATGTAACTAGGAGGTGTAGTTTCCAGGCTGTTACAATTACACAGTAGGTATTTTCAACACAAAACAGCTCTTCTCCTTGCTCTGCATGGGAATCTTTAATGATTTCAAAGAGTATGATTAAGAAGGGGAGGAAGGCTTGGATGCTTCAGTAACTTGGTAAGGGCTCAGTTACAGCTGTCAGTCCTGTACTGCCTGCTTCTGCAGTGCAATGCACGGTACTTCACGGCAAATTAATGCTATGTAAAGCATAGCATTCAAAATTTTAGTTTGGGAGGCAGTAAATAGTGTTTCTGTTTTCTAACTGGAATTTACTTGGGAGTTGGACTTTTCCTGTGGTGTTCTTCACTTCACTTTGATGCTGGACTCTGCTTTTGCCTGCTTTGCAAAGCTGCATATTATAAGTAGGATCAATCTTTAGAAATAGATATTTGCTTCCTTTCAAAGCCTAAACTGAGCCTACTGCTGGTAGATTAAGGTTGAAAGGAGTTGTGAGAGGGTTAAGCCTCTACCATGATGATAATTAACAGAGCCCTTTTTGGGAGCAATGCAGAAGTCTCAGTGCATCAGGAAAGACGTGCTCATTCCTTGTTTAGTTCTCTCATTTCAGGAATCAGCACTGCAAAGGAAGGAAGATCCTGGGCATGATTCTGAGCCTTGTGGACTAGACTTGGCTGTACAGCTCAGTGAAGTACTCCATCTCTGCTTGAACCAACCTAGCTTCTCCCAGTGAGTACAGCGAGGGATATGCACTGCAGGAGCTGATGAGGAGCTGTGCCTATCTCTTACATAGGTATGATCACTATTAAAAATTTGTTGCAAGTTTTGATCTTGCTGACATCAGTGCTCTCCTAAAATCAACCAGCAAAGAAAAAGTAACTGAGAGCAGTGTGGCTATTTATTTTTACAATCTCTTGTATTTGTGGTCTCAGTGGTGGGGCCTGACGGTATCAGTGCCCTAACTCAGAACATCTCTCAGCAGGCACTCAGCTCACCAGCCCAGCCTGGGCTGTATGGTACTAATTAATTCTAAAGAAGGCTAGGTGGGTTTCAGGTATGATATCATTGGTACTGAGGTAACTGAGTGACATACCAAAAGAATTTCAAATTGCTAGCTCAGTTGTGAGCATGAAGGACTCTGGCTTGCTCTTGCTTAAATACGCTCTTTCTGTATTCCCTCGGCTACAACTAAACTGCAGAATATTTACCTGCTTGATTGTTGTTTGTAAATCTAGGCTCTTCCCTCCCCCCCATCCCCTAAATCTTCCTTAGATGCTGAGAGGAAAAAATAGCATACAAGAAAGTGGCTGTAAAGCATTTCTTTTCTGTTCTGCTGCTCTGTGTAGAGCTTTTTGTGGCACTCAGGGGTGCAGTAGGGCTTGAACAGTCCAGACAGTGTGCCAAGGCATATTCCTGTAGGACATCACTAGAGAACCCTGCTCGTAAACCCTGCCTGCAGAGCTGTAACTAGAGAGAGAGAAGGAAAGAGAAAGGGAAAGAGGTGTAACAGGAAGGACACAGAGGTGTGATTAAGGACTTACAGAGAAGACAGAGAGAGAAAACTGAGAGAGAGAACACAGTGAACAGATTGGTAAATGGAGAACAACCACCCAGGGCCAGGCTGAAGACAAAGGGGCTGAAACAGAGAGTAAAGGAAAAAAGGTAATTGCAATTTTAGGGTATTATATTAAGATGAAAAGCTGGGCCAGTCCCAGCCAGCCTATGTGGAAAGTCCAAGAGCTGGCTGGAAATCAGGAGGCAGAGTCTGTGAAAAAAACGGGAGAGGTGATAGAAAGGAAGGTTGGCCTCGAGAGCAATAAAATGTGCTGTGCTTTGTGCAGGATTGAAAATTGTTCAGCTGGGAAGGTGCATTTGGTTGTGGACAAAATGCTCAGAAATCTACAGGGAGAGATGGGAAAGGCCTTTTGCAAAGAGGCAGTGTGAAGAGCTTTGCATAAAGATAATTTTTAATGAAGTAAAAAGGGTGGTGACTTCATTAAAAAGTGCTTGACACTTGTCACAGTTTAGTCTCAGGTCACTTGCCTGGGTATCTAAGCATGGATTTAGGGGCACACCTGTACACGTGTAGAAGAAAAAGAAGTGGAGTGGAGTCTTGGTCTGCCTTCTTTGCTGGTGGAAATCAGACTTACCTGGATGTCAGAAGGCAGAGATTACTGCTGTTATAGCAGATTGTTACTAACTCAGGTTTTCACTCTTAAAACCAGGAGAGTCTGAGGTAATGGAAAGAGAAGTCAGTGGAGCTCTTGCAAGCCTTGCTAGTGTAGAATCTTCCTGGATGTTTTTAGTTGTGAATCAGCTTCATCTTGGTTTCTAATGAGTGATTTGGAAGCTGATGCCCATTTGTGAGAAGCACTTTTATAATGATAATATTGTCATGTGTTGTTAGTCTCATAATTTATTTCTATGTTTGGCTAGCTATTCTCAGGCATGTGCAGTCTAAAACTGAACATAAATTCCATCCCACCTATGGTGTTAAATACCAATTTTAATGCAGATTTTTATTGTATTTGGCTGTGACTGAATAGAAACTAAAGGATACAGGCAGCATTAAGAGACTTTAGAATTTCAGCCAGTCCCCTCATTCTGACTAGGGATGTCATGAGAAACTGGAATTGGGATAAGTGAATGGGGCTGTTAGGGGAGTTCGAGGGTTCCTTTTCTTCCCTTCTTCAATTCCTTGAAACTTTCATTAAATTATGGATAAACTCTCAATAAGAACAAAAGAGTAAAAGAATGACAGCTGAATTTTTAGACTCTGATGACCTAAAAAATTGCTTTGCAGACATAAAGAAAGATAAAGGATTGAAATGTATGATTGTAAACATCCAGACATTACACTCTTTTTTTCAGATTCAGCTTCTGATATTCACGTTCACGAATAGCCCATTTCAGTGACATTACTGGGACAAAATCCCTGTGGGTATAATTCCTGTTACTTCACTAACATCAGTTAAAGTCAGCATCTCTACACAGATTTGAACTTGCTTGATGAATTTTGTGAGGTTTGTGTTATACATGCAACAAGAAGTGTCTGCTGTCACTGTATGGGTGTATATTGGAATCTGGCAGCAAGTCCTGTCAGCTGTGTGGGGAGAAGGCTGCAAAGGGCAAACAGAGTAGAGCTTGACCAAGTAGCAAAGGACTCTATGGGGTGTCCTCTGTGGGGAGGAGTGGGGAGGGAGTTTGTGAGTAGAGAGCAAAGGACTCCAAGGAACAGGTACTTAGAAAAGCACTGGATGCCTAAAAGCAGTTCAGCAAATACCCTTCCATGAATTTGAAAGGGACTGTGAGCATCAGACAAGTAGCTTTATTTAATATGGCTTGTTCAGCAAACTAACATTAAGTTAAGTGAGGGAGTAAGAAACAGTTAACAAACCACTGCAAAAATGAGAGGTTTATTACAGCTGGAAAGCATGAAACTCTGCAACTACAGTATTGGTTTTCGATGAGGGGCCAAAACAAAGGGGGAACACTTGAAACACATAGATTTAAAATATAGGAGTTACACAGGTAATTTGGAATCCTTCCTTCAGAACCAGATTGTAATGGGCATCAGAGACCCAAACTGTGAACAGAGATGTTTGAGTATTCTGAGTTAACCTTAGAAAAACAGTAAGGATGGAGGAGGCCACAGCACAGAGGCAGACCAGACTGCAGATGCTGGAAGGAAAACCAAGGCGATGATCCCCTGATTTGGGGCCACAACCTATCACAAGCCCGTGGGAGCACAGGAGGCAGAGCAAAACTGATATTCCAAGGGGAAGTGTGCCAACGTGCACAGAGCTCTCTTTAAATGCTGCCCCAGCTCACCGTGCTATCTGCATGTGATGGCTTTCAGCAGGCTGTGTGAAATGATTTGGTAGCCTTAGCTGAGTCCCACCACAGAAATGGCAAGCTTCTTAAGCTGCTTAACAGGCTTGGCAAAGAGGATAATGATTAACCGTTTATTAAAGTCAGCCCCTCCAGGTCAGAATGAGGGATATTGGTAGTGAGAAAGCTCGTGCTGCTCTTGCCTTCCCAGTGCCTTTTATGCAGATAGAGGACTTTAGCCTTTGGGGATACAGTCAGTGGTATTAAATTTACTTAAAAGTATGAAGTGCCTTCATTTCAGTGCTGAATACCACTGTGGGCCATTGTAAACTTCCCCTGTGCAGTCTGAATCTCCTTAAAGGCAGACATGCATTGGTTTCTCAGAAAAGCTCTACTGAGAGTATGCAGTGTACATGTCAACTTAATTAAATGAATTTGTTTAAAATATGATCAATGGTGTGTGAAATTATATAATTATTCCATAAATACACGTTGTTAATTAATTAATATTTTAATTAAAGGGTAATTGGAAACTCCTTGCGTTACTACCTTTTTTGAAGGACATGAATGTGTCTTTACCTCATATTCACTGATTAGACCAAAAAACCCCTTTTTTAAAAGAAGGTATTGAACTAGAAGCCTAGGAGATTTAAAAAAAAAAAAGAAAAAAAAAAGAAAAAAATGGCACACTATGACAGCTATGTCCCAGTTTGCCATAGGAAGGAATTTGGCTGCCCTTTAAAATCTTTGCTTTCAATCAGCCTTCAGTTTTTCTAATATCCTTCGTGTCTCTTATTCTGGGAGAGTGATTGTCTCTCTGGGAGTTTTGCCTTGAAATGTCTCTCTGGAAAAAGAACTTGGAACAAAGTGCTCTGGACTAGTTGTTGGTTGAGAGAGCTTGGTATTAGCAGTTTGTCAGAGCTAGACATAAATCCCTCTTTTCCCCTCATAATAATTTTCCTCCTTCAGTTTACCTGTTTATTTTGAAGACTATCCATATTAACAAACCCAGACTCCCTATTACTCACTGCCAGAACAGCACACCAATCCCCAGACCACTTTTTGTAACTGCTGGTGTGGAATAAATGAAAAGAAATGACTGGAGACCAAGAGAGAAATGACTGTGGCCCTTATCTTGCCCCTGGAAATTCATATATAATTCATACTGAAGCCAATAGGCTAGGAAGGACAAATTTGAGGCCTGCCTGTGAAAAATTACCAAGGGCTCACAAATTAAGGCCCTAATTTTGCAAACTTGCACAATTAAATGGGAATGCCTTCTGTGAAGGCAGTGGAAAGGGTGCTGCTTGCAGGTCTAAACTGAGCTCATGCTCTTGTTTGAAGCTTTGGGATGTAGACAAATACGAACCCCGGAATTTTGGACAGTGGATAGTTATTCTGCATGTTTGGATTTTCTGCTTACCTGGCAAAATTAAACTGGTAACTTTCTGCAGCTGTTAACCACTCTGAAGCTGCCCTCTGCTCCTGGATGCATCAAGAACTAGTAAGAGTTGTTTGACTGTGACTGGTCTAAAATGTTGGTGGTTTTTGATTTCTAACCTGTCCTGCAGTACCATACCCACTGTAGACGTAGAAGGTCCTAAGAGAAACCATAAGTTCATCACAGTGACAGCACTTTTGTGGTGACATAAGAGGAATATATGAGGCTAGCATAGAAATACCATAACTAGGAGAGGGATGAGTAAAATCTAAGTCACTCAGGAGTAGATTACAGCACATTTAAGAATGGCAAAGGACCCAGTGTACATCTGTTTGCACAGGAAAACTTACACAGCTTTTCGGTGATTCACAGATTTTTAAAAACAAAACCTGAGATTTAAAATATTTTTTGAATTCCTAATTGCAAAACTGAGCCACTGTGTTGTATTCTCATAGAAAAGCTACCCTTATTTGTCTTTAAATCCATCAGTGAATCACAAGGCATGCCTGACTTATTCATGTGTGACATGTCAGGTGCATGAGAGCTTACATCACATGCTATGCCGATGCATAAAATTTTTAAGCCTGTCCTTGACAACTGAACAATTCAGCAACCTGGACACAAGCTGCAAGGATCAAAAAGTAGGACAAAATTACAGCTGTTTATACAGCTTTGCACAATGCCATAGCAATGCATTTTGTGAGGAGAAATATTTACTGAGAGTAAACACAGTTTAGAATGAGATTTAGTGTCTGTGTCTTCTCTGCGGAGATCCACACACAGAATGCTGGGTTTAATGCTGCTTGAAGAGCCTGAGCTTTTTCCTTGGTGAATCCTCTGTTTTTTGAAGGTACAGGAACATTTGGGGTAAGAGAAACTGTCCATGACATGAAGAAATACTTGCATAAGCAAAAGGGAAATTTAATGTAAGTTCTACTTCTCTTTTTTTTGCCATACTGCAGATTGTTTGACAAGAGTGATACCAATTAGTGCCAACGATAGCATACTTTATGATACTGACATCTGTCCAAGAGAAACTGGCCCAAAAACATCAAACTTATTTTGCAGATGTCACTGAATAATCATTAGGTGGTGATAATTTTTAGTTGCCCAGTGGGGAAAGGTTCGAGCATATTAAATGGTTGAAGTTTATGAATTTCAAAAATATTGCAGTTAGAATTTTCACTTGAGACAGCAGGCTGAGGGTTTGCAATCCATCTTTTGCTGCCTTGCAAAGCATAGGAGCAGAGGGAATGGTCTTTTCAGCAAGGGTGAAGAAAGCCTGAAATATTTGTAGGGTTCTGTGTTCTGACTGGATTTACAGGTCCAAATTTATCTTGGGGCTAGTTACACTGGCATCTCTGAAGTTGTGTTTGTTTATCTCCACGCTGAATTTGCATCAACAAAAAATGATCATTGAGTAATGTACATTTTATTACATTCAGGAACTAGGTAAATGTTGGGGTGATTTTAGCTGTTATCTGTTTCACATATTTTTATACCACCTGCAAACATTCAAACTTGCAAAACTGAAAATACAAGCATTCATTTATAAGGAGTCACCTAAATAAATGGCTTGATTTTTTTTCTCCTCCCAGGTATGTTGTCAACAGACAGGGCTCAGTGGAAGCTGTAGCCACACAGCAGCTCTGGTCATTGAGCTTCCCATTTAAGTGAATAAAAACGAAGTTAGGTGTCACTGGACATTCATGTGGCTTGCATTTAGAGATCCAAGAATATCCTAAGTTATACTGGGGGCTGTAGATCTTTATATATCCTTTTGGGTTTTTTGTTTAACTCCAGAATTATCTCCCTAAGAGAGAACATCTCTCACAATTTCCAGACAAAGCCTTAAATTTGCAAGGGACAAGTCCATGCAATACTCAAATCAGATTCAAACTAAGAGATGAGTCTGAATAAATCTAAGCTGCTATTTTGTGTATTTCTAGATTCCCCAGCCTCTTCCTGGCAGTGATAAAGGGATTGGGATTCCTTTCTGTGTAAATCCAGGAGGAGGACAAAGCCTTGAGGGAAAATCTTGTCCCTTCTCACACCCTGGTGTTGAATTTACACCTTACACATCCACTCTGAAATTAATCCTCTTGGTCTAACTGAATCTGAAATAGTCTAACATGGAATCATTTCCATGGATGAGGGTCTAAAAGAGATGTGCAGCAAGAAAGACAGCAATCAGAAGGATATAAAAAGAAACTAAAGCAAGAGGCAGCTTATTTATAATTCAGATTCACTTAGATTTATATGTGAATTTGGCCCTTACTCTGTGAGGGAGGAAGCAAGACATTGTTATTTCCTGTTGCTAGATGAGACAGCTGTAACCATATCAATATTTTTATTGATTCATATATAATTCCTTTTAAAATTAATATATACCTAGTTTTAGAAGAGAATTATGAAATAGATATTATTCTTCTTTTATTTTTGAGTTGCATGCTGGGAAAACAATGCACTCATGTAGACATGAACAGAAATCATTGCTGCCTGTTAAAACAAATTAGGAAACATGCTTTCAAATCTTAATATAATTTCTAGAGGAAGGAGCCTCTTGACTTGAATGGTAAAGGTCTGAAAATGGTCAGAAAGAGTCATAGAGCTAAGTGGGGATCCCAATTACAGATTAGCACTAATGCAAATGTTGCTGCAGAGGGACCACTCAGCTTCTACAGCTCAGGAGCTGTGTCTGTGCCTAGAGCGCAGGCACAGAAAACCTCCCTTTCATTATTGTTTTTAATTATCTGCACACTGACAGAGCTGGAATACCTGCTGCACACTGAGGCCCTTTGTGCAAACCCATCAGCAGAGACTGTGCAGCCAAAGCCCATATTTTTTGCCGTCTGCAGGTCTTTCAGCTGAATTTTGCTTTCATGCAGATGCCTTTCTTTCCCATTTACTCCTTATCTTCACTGGCTATTTCCCCTGCTCCACTGAACATATACAACACATGCAGCTTTATGTGATGACACCAGGTTTTGGCTCTCCAGCTGTGATCCTGAAGTTCTCATGTGCAACTGTAAGACTCTTGTGTTACTGTGAGGAAGTGAGGGCCCACGAGGGTGGCCCTGGGGCCCAGATGCCTTGGTGATGAGCTGTGTGTGTCTAGCCTCCTCCCCCTTCATAGAGGAGCTTGCAGTTTGCACGAAGAGCAAGAAGCTGACAAGCCCTTCATTAAGCTCAGGAATGAGGTATTAATCTGTTCTCTGGTCTTCTCATATGTTAGACTTACATTCAGGGTCCCCTTGTTCTTGTTGCTTATCCCCATGTAGTTTTTCCTATGTAGTTTTCCTAGTTTTAGCAGGCATGATACGCCTTCAAGGGAGGGCAAAGCAGCCAGGAAAACAGAGGAAGAGCTGGCAAAGGGAAGTTCACTTTCTTGTAGACAATCACTGAAACTAATCTCCTCTGGGGAAATACTGCCAAAGTTAGATTTCGAGTTGTGTTTCCGACTAGAGGCTGCATAGTTTGAGACCATGTGAAAACATAAAATACTGCTGGTGTACCTTTGATGTGGACCTACTTGGTCATGTGGGACATGCCGTGCCTGTAGCACTTGGAGAATAGGGGGAGCTGGCTGAGCAATCTGTGTGTTCTGAGGCAGAAGAGTCCAGGCCAAAGCATACGGACAGGTGGGCACAGACAAAATGAATACCCACTGAGCAACAGCAAAGAGTGATAACTGGAACTAGTCAGAAACAGGGACATGTAAGGAAACTTCGCCCAGGTTTTTGGCCTCTTGGCAGTGCTGAGCAGTTCTAACATGACAGGAAAGAGGCAGAAACAAGGTAGCTCAGCCTTTCTTTACTTGAGCACCTTTTGCCCATTGCAGAGCCCTTGCCTCCATTGTGAGGAGTCTGAGGAATGATTAATAGCAAAGGATGCAGGCAACTTCTGATTGATGCTCTTGAGGTATCAGGGCTTGTGATAATGCAGGTCCTCCTTGTTCACCTTACCTGCTTTCCTGATGGCTCTGTGCCAAAGATTCATGTGGCAGCAAATTTATACCTGTTGTAGACACGTGAAGGATGACTTGTATATTTGAGGGAATAAGGCACCCTTTTGTCAACAGAGAAGCAGGCAGATGAAAGCAAGAGTACAGCCTGGAAAAAGCTGTGTGGGTGAGGATCGGGGGAAGCAGCAAAGTTGGTTAAAGCTGGTTTGGGGAATGAGAACTGACTGAACAAAGGCATCAGCAGGAAGATAGATGCTTACATGCGTGTCCATTAATAAGTGAGGAGGAGGAGGAGGAAAGGAGTGATGAGGAAAGTCATAGCAACACTATACTTCTTTTAAAATGAAGATTGGAAAACAATACAGATCTCAGGAAGATAGCTCTTTGAAAGCATGGAGGGGATAGGGGGAATAAATACAAATCAGCTGGCCTACATCACACATATCCACATGAAGGCATGTGGATACATACAATTCAGCATCATAAAGTCACTCCAGGACAGCAATAAAGGGACAAGCTTAGTGAATTGTTAATCGCTGTTCCCCAGAAATCACTGAGAGCTGTGGCAGCTCCAGAGGGCAAGGGAGGGGGAGAAGAGAAGGTGAAATTCCACCCTGAGCCTGGCAGGACTGAGCAATTAAAGCCCAGTCAATCCAGGAGCAGTCCTCTGGGAAATAACGCAGCAAGTGAATGGAGCAAAGAAAAATCTTTCAGAAAAAAGGAAATGATGAATGTTGGCAGGTGGCCTGGTGCAGCTCTTCTCAAGGTGATAGGAGCAGTGCAAAGTGAATTCCTGAAAGTTAAGCTTTGAACCCCTGTGTTGTGATTTGGGTCTCCATGTTGTTCTCTGGGCAATTCAGAAGGGCAGTGTAGGGGGAAGCTTTACATGGATGTATCTGCAAGGCACTTCTAGTTTTTGTTGTGGGAAGGGAAGGCAAATTCTATTTAGGAGTTAATAAGAAGTTTAAACATTAATAGTACTAAATATCATAATGATGTATACTGTGTAAACTCATACCAGTAGCACTGTGCCTTTTAGGATCTAAATGAATACAGGGAAAAAAGGAACACAGAATTCAGGGGACAAAACAAGTGGTAAGGGTTTAAAATGTATTTTAATCTCCTACTGCAGTTAGCCCATTTTTCAAATGTTTGCCTGATGTTATTTCATCCCAAATTATCTGCTTTACACAGCAAGGGCTATGTTTTCAATTGGAGTCTTCCTCTAAGTAACCTAAGGTTTCTGCCCTGAACCCCAGAAACCTTACCAGCTTAAACACTGCCAAAATCTAGGATGTCTCTGCAGGGCGTTTAAGCTTTGTCAAGGTCTTGCCAAAATTTTTTACAGAAATGCCTATTTCTGGTTATCTATGACTGAGATTACATTTATGTATTCTATACTATAGTAGAGAATACATAAATTAGTATAGACCTATACCATAGTAAGAATTGGATTATGGCTGGAAATAGGTGTCAGGTTTGGTTTTAAGCTAGATCCGATTTTGGAACAGGATTTGGGCTTATTTGTACCATTGCATGCATGCTGGTCCCAGGGACAGGGATCAAGATGGTGCCTTGGAGGGGACAGGGTATTGTTGCCCTGATGGCAGCAGCCAGGACCCCCAGTTACCACTGTGTGAAGTGCTTGCAGGATTCATCCCATTGATGAGTCAGACAGGCCAGACAACAATTTCAGTTTGCTTGTCTTTCACTTTCTGCTCTTGCAGGGTTTTAGCATTTTATTTTTTCTGGGAAGCAAGGATATGTAGGGAAAAAGGAAGGGGAACTGGGATTTTTTAGGCATTTTAAAAATTTTTGTCCATCAATGTGGCTTTGAATGGCTGTGTTTCAAATGCAGTGATACAGCAAACGTAACAAAGAAAGAGATACCAGGAAAGCTGGATAGCTGGAAAATAAGAGTGGGGGAAGTAATAAAAATGAGGATCAGATTGGAAAAAGAATGCAAAATACTTGATGTGAGGACAGAGTGCTTGGGAAGGGTGGAAAGGCACAGAGAGCTCAGAGATTTCTAGCAGGTGTTGAGCCTGACGCACACATCCTTTGCACAACAGCGAGTGGCTAGGCAGGGAGAATACAAAGAAGCATGACTGACATAAGCACAGTCACCATGCCAATGAGCACAAGTGGCTGTATATATTAATAGGCCAGAGGGAAGATGTGAATGCAACAGGAGTGCAAGCTACTGAAGGTGAGCTCTATCATTAGCAATATGTGGAAGTAGGGTGAGAAACTGACATCTGATTGCACTGCTCGCTCTCTCTGGGGAAAGAGGGCTGTTCGGATATTTTGGAAATGTGCCTCCCAAAGACAGCCCAGGTATTCTGAGGTTGGAGCAGGGGATGGTGATGGTGGCACTAGGTAACATGCAGCTAACAGTGCAAAATTACCCAGCAGAGCTGAGCCTCTGCATCAGCTGGGGACAGATGTTATATCATCAGGATGGCCTTTATTGGCTGGGTTTAGAGAGCAGCCTGCAGCCAATGACTCCAGAGCTCCAGCTGCTCTCCAGGGCACCATAGCAGGGAGATACCCCCTGCTCCTGGTGAACAAACCTGGGCTGCTGTGGCTCCTGGAGGGGCCCAGACAACCAGTCTCAGTTCATATGACACAGCTCAGGCTTCCAGAATTTAAACTCCCTGCTTTGTGCTTTTCCTTATTTCTAAAACATAGGGACAGATAGGAATGCACTCCCTATTTCCTGTCCTGATCTGAATGCCTTGGTACCCTTCCCCATCTCTCTGGCAGTGTAGCTGTTCTCTTTCTGTGGATTATCCTGGCCCTGTCACCCTCTCAGTGTGTTAATCACTGAGCACAGTAAACATGCAAATGGCCTGGGATGTTTTAACACTGGGGACAGCTATTCTCCTTGCTGATTGACAGCTGGGCCTCCACTGGCACATTGGTTTTCATGGTATGAGGGTGAATGGATATGTAGATAAGCAGTGGAGCTTTCATAAGTGTTTTGGGAGCTATTGTGTGTCTCTGTGCATGTACCCACACATGGACTTCTTGCTCCACGTGGGAGACCACTTTGCTCTCTGAATGAGGAGGGTTTCTGCTTTAACCGTGGCTCTTCATTTTTTGCTGTGGCTTCTCATCACTTTCCTTCAGCATTCTGTAGAATTTGCTCTTGCTCAGGAAGCAGACCCCCAGTTTTGTGCTCCATGCCTGTGCCATTTCTTTGCTTTGTGGAATATTGGTAAGTCGTTTGCCTATTGAGTTTGTATTTGAAGCATCTCACCTAATTTCATCATTTTTATTCAGTGCTTCTACCTAGTGGCTGCTCCTGGTTGAGAAACATCTGCCTCGTAGTTTTTTCCCCCCCAGACAGGTTTCCAGCCCTTTTATTTCCTTGCAAAAGGCTCTCCGTTGTGTTTGCACACATATTACATAGCACCTGGTGGTTGTAGCAAATCTGACAGGTGCAAATGTGAAAACAAAATAGCTTCTGAGATAGTTAAGAGCAAACCCAGTAATTTTGCCCACTTTTAATATTTGTGTTTCTTTGAGGGAATTCCTTTCTTTTGTTACAAACACCTGAAGATGTCCTTGGCTGAATTTTTAGTTGTTCATTTTTCAGCAGGTTTTTACAGGTCTTTGTGATTCCTATCTTCATTCGCTTTTCCTTGTAGAGGTGGATAAGGAAAACTTGCAGGAATGTGCTAAAATGTATGCCAAAAAAAAAAAAAAAGTTGTGATATATGCTAGCATAATAGCAAGTAGTGAAGAGGGAATTTAGTAGGCTGGAGGAGTTTTCTAAAGCCCTACTCAACATTTAATTTTATGATTCTTAATGACAAATGGTGATTGTGAATATTCATGAATTTTTCCCTGGGTTAATGTCATAACCTTTGCAGTAAAAAGGCTGTTTTCACCGGTAATAACTACCTTTCAATTTATTTATGCTTGCTTTTTTCTTTTTTTACAGAAATAGACCCCAAATTAACATTCAAAATGCAGGAAAGTAATTTTGCATGTTTTTTGTTTGCTGGGGGGAGGGGACAATGTATCTTATAAGTCTTATCATGTTGTGTCTTTATTGAGACAACGCAGTTCTTTACTTTCCAACTCTTGAATTTTTATCTCAGCATTATTAGAGTGCTGGAAAAGATGTCTCAATTCAGCTTTACTGAAGAGACAACTCAGCATGTAGTATGAAGAATTGGTTTGTCTTTTTAAACATGAAAAATTTGCCTTTGTTTTTTTCCCCAGTTATTCTAAGCATTCATTTAGTATTTGATCAGTAATTACCTTATATCCTTTTCCCTGGACAGTATTCCCTCTTCTCCTTCCTTTTTCCTGCCTATGATTATATTTGGTGCCTTGCAGTCATTATGTCTTACTCTGCTGCACTGAACTGGATGTGCCCTTTATCTGTCCATAAGCCTAATTCATTCAAATCATTTTATATTTGCTTGCTCTGTGCATGATTTTACACTTATGTGCTATCAGCAAAAAAATTCCACTTTAAAAATTGTATCTCCTGAGGGCCATTTATAAAAAAGTTGAATAAAAACGGGTAGGGTGCTTAAATTTGGGAGTGCTGCCATGTTCCTGTCCCTCTAGTCACCCTGAACTGTGCTGTTTTGCTGACACCTTGCTTCTTGTCCCACAGATAATTTTGAAGGCATTTGCTGTTGTGCTTTTTCTGTGCTGTGCTTTACTGATTCTACAGAACAGTCTCTCTATGTCGGGTGCAGCACCAAATGAATCTCTTCCATCTGGATAAATTATGCCCATCACTTCACTTCTGACTCTCTGTTGAGAAATGTATTGAGAGAACTTAAAGCACATTTGGCAGACATGACATGAATCCAGCTGCCTCTCCTTCCCCGGCTGGCCATTTCTACGTGTTGCATAACCCCATCCCCTATTAATGTTTCCAATATCCGTTCTGTGGCTGCAGCTGGGATTACTGGTGAATGGACTCCTAAATCCTCCCTTGACTTAAAGAAATTTGTTTTGTTTTGGTTTGTTTTTAGATACTATAATTTTTAAAAGGTAAAGTTGGAGTAGTTACTTTCTAGGCATCTCCAGATACACCATGCTCAGGAAGCTATCAAGCAGTATTACTAAAGGTTTGCCAATTTCCCTTGCTATTTCCTTCCAAATTCAGAGATGCAGTTAATCTAAGTCTCAGGTCCTGTCAACTTTTAATAGTTCTAATTAACAAACTACCTGTCCAGATTGGGTGATAAAGCCTTTTAACATTTCATTTTTTCCCCTCATGAAAATGGATCCCTGTTTCCGGGATGTGACCTTCAACTTCTTCTGTAAATACTCAGGCAAAGGATATTAATTCAGGCTCAGTGCAGCATCAGTCTCATCTGTCACTGACTTCTCACTCATTCCCTTTCATGGCCTCACTGATTCCACCCCTGGTCATCTGCTTTTCGTATATCAGACGAAAGATCTCCATTGAGTTTCTTCACATCCTTGCCATTTTTTAAAAAGCATTTGCTACTCCAGCGTTTCCTGCCAGTGTTTATAATTGCTCCATTTTGAATGCAATGTCATTGGCAGACCTGCTAAGTAATATAGTAACAATGCAATAGAGGAAACTGAAACCGTGGTTGGGGCCTGGGTGGCAAACTTCTCTGGATCTGGATATATTGAAGTGGAAGGGCTTGTACAGCGTGTGGTGCAAGACCAGAATCTGGCCTTGTATGTGAAATAGCTCATAAATTACCCAAGGCTTTTTAGCACGGCATAGTGGTGATGCTGCCTTGTGTTAAGGACTCTAAACAATGTTTTGTAGGGTAATCACATAGAAACATGAAACTTGTCAGAACACCTTTTGGAAGAAAACTTATATTTCCTCATAAAGAAAATATCTGACCTGGTTAGGAAGTAAATCCCTTTTTCTTCCTAAAAGCTTATACTGTATACTGTTATACTGGTTATAACTGCTGTATGTCTATGATAGTTTTTTTTGTGGCACTTCTGTACATTTTTGTGTTTGATTACATGGCTGTGTTTGATTTACTGTGTTGTGTTCCATCCCACTGTCATTATAAGCTCAAGTCCCCTTCTGATAAACTTCTTCCTTTCACGCATGAATATGCTGCACACCAGAGACCTGCTGTGAGGTTCCCCATATGCAAGGAGTTGCCTTGGGAGGGATGTCTGTGGTGTGCAACTGGGGTGACTCCTGACAGCTCTGTGACCCAAAAAGCACCTTTGAGAGGCAGCTAAAACATAAACAGGCCCCCAAGCCTGCAGGCATTGCTCACCTGCTTTTGCAGATTATTAAGCAGACCAAGAGAGGGCAGAGGTGATGTACAACGACCATAGTTTATCTATGAGGTCTGTGTAGCCTGCTTGAGAGACAGCAGGTTTGCCAGTGGGCTGCAGAAGGCTCACTGCTTGTACCAGCACTTTGCCCTGGAGCAGGGCTGTGTAGTGGGGTGAGGGTTTTTTTGTAGGACCAACTATTGCTCCAGCAAGGATGTGCAGCCACGGCAGCTTGTACCTCTGCCCTCTGTTTTGGAGGGTACGTACACCTTGTAGCTGGCACAGAGAATGCTGCTGCAGAAGTTCTTTTAGCTTAGTGGTCACTGCACCTTCTACCTTCCTTTTTTTGGTTTTGTACCTTAATGTCCTAAATCGTATTCCCTGTGTTGCTTAATACCACATCTGGCATTCTTCCCTTCCTTGTCAGTTTATGTACACATTAAATTAGAAAGCAGTCCTCTACCAGATCAAGCTTTGCTTCCTCTCCTTAATCTACTCTGAAGTCTAGATAATTAAACTCTCCCATTATTGCTGCCACGGTCTTTCGCATGTTTTGCTTATGTGCTATGCTTCACACCTCCTTCCCAGTCAAACTGTGCACAACACATTCGTTTTAGTACATCTCCAGTGTAGGTATAATCCATAGTGCTCTGCTACAACCTAGTTTATCCCAGGCTTCAATTTTCAAGATGGGGCAGATTCTCTTTTGGAAACATTAGAAGCCTCTAGAGATGAAAAAGGAAGGGAGGGAAAACCAGAAATATTTCTCTGATTCGTTGTGTGCAAGGCATGCTCAGCTCTAGCCAAACCTTTAGTAATTTAAATTCAATATTGTTCCAACTTTATTTCAAAATACAAATAAGGTGTTGTACTTCTGTACATGGTTGTTTTCCCAGTTAAACTTTTTCAGTCAGCGAAAGCATAAATAATGTAAAATGTGAGATCATTGGAGGAAAAAAATTCTGGTGCTCTTTGTCATGTTCTGTAGTGGAAATACCACTAGACAGCATTAGAGATTTAAATATGTTGGTCTATCTCCGGATATGACCTGCTTCCAACTTTTTCTGAAAAAGAAATACAGAAATTCTCATTTCAGTTGTTTTCATTTTGCTGTCTGTTTTTCTCTGATTTGATATGTGATCATCAAAAGTCTTTCTGCCAACCAGTGTAGGTATTTTTTTAGTGCCTACAGGGTACTAAATATTGGTATTTATGTTAAAGTTCAAGCAGTACACGGTTGTACTTTAGCACAGCTCTTGCTGTTTCTTTCCCACATGGGAAGACATACAGCTTCATTGGTAGTTTGGTTTCATGAAGGTGGGTGAGGGGCCTGTGTAAGCAATAGCAGTGCTTTGCCTTCAGATCTGATAGTATTTAGAGGCCAAAATAGCAAGACAAATTCCCTGAGATCTGAGCATATTGTGTTCAGTCAGGATTACCAAGGAAGGCAGTACTTTGAATTTTTGTGTAGATAGGACATTGGAAATCTCCATGCGGCCAACTTACACTGAAATCCTAGGTAGAAGAGAGATCCACACCTCTGCCTGCCCATGTACCTGCCATCACCACAGCCAGAAAGACTCGTGAGGGTCATAGATACCATCTACTACTCAGCTCAACACTGAGGTTGGAAGAGTTGGCTTTTCCTTCTGTATTTCCAGCTGAAGGGCCTTCTCAAGGAGCCCCATTTGTTGTTCTCCAGCAGCAGCCAGCGCATCAAATCACGGCCTGCATCTTTCCACCCCTCTTTTGCTGCAGAAGAGGGCCAGCTGCCTCCATACCCTTTTCTCCCTGAGCAGGTAAGTGAGTGTCGCTGTTACATTTGCCAGCCCCCCTGGGAGACTGACGAATGAAGCTGCGCTCCTGAGACCTGAACATATAATTTGCAACACGTAATTTATGTCACATTATACCTAGCTGGAGTTCTAGTGCCTGGAGTACCCAAAATACGTCTACAAATAGATCATGTCACGTCAAAAATGAAATGGAAGGTGATAGTAATTGTGGACTATATAATTAGAAAGCAAGACTGTCTAACTAATGGCAACACCTGGAATACCTGCACAAAAAGCTAGTCAAAAGTCAACCTGAAATCCAGGGAAAGCCTATATATGGCTGTTTCTGCCCCTTAAAAAAATTGCTCAGAACATTGCAAATTACACTCTAATCACACTTTTGCTGGTGTGAGCCACATGGAAATAAAGCCTTACACAATATTCTGACTTTTCAAGAAGGCTACATCCACATAAATGTACAAAGCTGGACATGATAAGTTTTTCTAAATGTAGAATCTATCTATAAAATCATGGTGATTCCAAGTCTAATAAAGTTTTCTTGATGTTATGGAGCGTAAAAGTCTGTTAGAAGTACAGGGTAGGAGGAGAAGGAGGAGGGAGAAGCAGCTTTAGGGCCATGTGAAAACAAAGCCTTTCTTCTCTCCTTTTAAATATTTCTGCTGAGCCTGATTGAACACAGGATGAAAAGCTGCTGTCTTGAGATTTGAGGAAAGCAAAGGATTTCTGTTTCCACTATTACATTGAAAAGTTCTTTACTGCATGAAAGGTCATCCCTTCTAAACGTCCTCAGACTTGTGGCTTAAGTTTTGGGGGAACAGAGCTGCTGATACCATGGAAATCTGTTATCAATAGGATGTGATAACTCTGAGTAGTCCACATAATCAGGAACATTAGCTCTCTGTTCTTTATATTAACTTTACATTGAACCTTATCTTAAATGCTCTGAGAATGAGGTTTTTACTGGTAGAAGTGGCATAGAGGGGTAGTGTGTTTTGACTAAAACTCTCTGTTGTTACATGGTAAGAATGGCAGAGTAATGATCTGAGGTGTTGTACTGAGACTGGCAGTCACAGTGTCAGTATGAGCCGTGGGGTCTTCCAGAATCGGGCCTAAATATTTGATGTTGTTTTTGAGCTGATGTTTCTCTCTGTTACCGAGATTGTCAAAACCGCACGTAGAATGCATCAGAGCCTTGTCATGACAATTGTTTGGAAAAAACCCCAAAACCCTTCTAGAAAACATTCTTCTGTCAAAATACAGCGTTTTACAAAAATACAAAATGTTTCATGGAAGTGTTTGTTTCAATGAAAATTTCTCAGGGAAAACTTTCCAGGGATAGACTGGAATTCTTAGGGAAAAAGAAAAGAGAAGAGAAAATGATTCCCTGGGAAATAGTGTGACCACCTGGAGCAGTGATGACCCCATATATGTTCAGCGTGGGTGCAGAAGTGATTTGTACTGCATGTCTGCCTATCTACCTGCCTCTCCCATTTCTCTGAGCCTTGTCAGAGGTATTTTGAGGTGTGAATGGTTCACCATTCTCCAGTCCAAAGAGTTACTCTGTAAGTCAGGAGTTAGATTCCTGGTATGCACCATAGAGGCCAGAGTTCCTGTAGGGACAAAGCAGGACATAAATTTAAACTCACCTTTTCCACTTCTAAGCAAGCAAGTTGGTCGGCTTGTTATTACTCCTGTGGTGGATATGGGTCCAAATGCCCCTATTAACTTTATCACTTTTAAAAATATTTTCCTTCAAAGCTGAAGTAGAAGTTAGCTCTGAAACTGAGCTTTCCCTCCTGTCCCTGAAATAAATTTGTTATATTCCTGTTTGCTTCTCAAGTACATTGTCCATCATGTGAACCCACCATGAAACAGGCTGTAGTCCAGTAGATGCTAGACCCAGTCATGCATGGTTGATACGCAGACCTTACTAGCAGTCAGGGGGAAGGTTTTATGTGTTTGGGTGAGCAGAAGGGGAAATCCTGCCTGCCAAGGAGTCTTCATCTGTGCTCATGTAATCTCCACAGTTCGAAGATGGTGCAGGCTCTTCTACGAGGAGTAGCTGCTATTGTGATGTTTGTAGTACAAGCCAAAAGTTAGCTTCACTTTGAAGACAGGAGAGGGTTGAAGTCAGCACCAGGTTCTGGTTGCTGCTATGTCTGAGTTGTGTAGTATGCTAATGAAAATAGTGTTAGCATGAACAATGCACAGTTGTGCTTTCAACCATGTTTTCAGGTCAAGAGCACCCTGTTGCATTCTCAATCAATTATGTATCAAAGGGGAGGGAAGCAGGACTGTAGTCTGCTTCCTTCTCACCTCATTTCATGCTATTTATTGTTTGAAGCAGGTGGGAAAAGGCAACCAGGCTCATCTTGGGCTCTGCTGTTGTAAGAGACTGGTCCAGGAACAACTCATACAAGAGCTATGATCTCGTCTTTTTCTTCTTCTTCCTCCCTTCATGACCAACCACAGCTTATCCCACAGGAACTATTTCCAAGAGAATTGTGTATCACTGACGTCTTCCTCATAAACCACTTAAACACAGAATCAAAGACTCACCTTTAGACATTTCCACTGAAGTTGTTTTCAAAGAAAAATATGAAGAGGAAAACTCTGCCCTCCCTGATATACTCATAAATCTGGTGCAACTCTACTGAAATCAAGAGCTAAAACTGAAATAAGGCCTGGAAATTTTATCTTCTGGCTCAGAAAACAGGACTCTACAACAGGCTTGATTCATTGTGGAGGAAAGCCAAGTCCACACCAAATGTTCATATTAATTTGATAATTTGATTTAGGATTTGACTGGTGAGGCAACATGACCCCCTAAAGCATTGAGTTCAATCAACCTGAGATATTCTTAAAAAGCTATACTATTGAAGACAGGTACTGCTGTAACTGCAGAAGGGCACAGATTTGAAATGTATTATTATTGAGTGACTGTGCAGCCTAGTCCCAGATTGTGATGCAAGTATGATGGGTGCTGAAAAAAATGGACAATAAGGACAGTAAGTCCCACATACTTTTCCAGGTGCAGGGGAGACATATAATATTCAGGTATTAGGTCACTATTACAATACGTGTAGGAGATCTTTGTTCTGTGTCCTGTTGTCCAAACCCAGTAACATGCAGACCTTCCAAGTGTCTAGTCTTGCAAAGCTCACCCATCAAAAAAGGGCACTTTTCCAAATGTCCTGCTGTGAATGGCAGCCTGGCCCCAAACCCAGTTCATCTGATCCACATGAAGAAGTGGATGGAATGATTTGCACAGGTAAGCTGCTTGAATGGCTTTGGAATAGAAGTGAAAACTACAGTCTTGCATATTGTATGCTTGAAGCTACAGGTGAACTAATATGTCACATTTCCTATTATAACTTCACATTGCAGATACAGCCTTATTTGTAGGAATAATATGGGAGATACTGTTTTTTATTTACAAATTATTTCTTTGTAGTAATTGTATGAATTTGAACACAGTGATACAGGGTTTTTTATTTATTTGTGATAAAAAAAAGAATATCTGTAGAATTGGTGTGTTCCATCCAACTAAAAATCTCCAATAATCTATTATTAAATCATTAAAATATTTTAAACTAAATTGGCTGTAATATTTTTACAAGCGGTTAGCTTATGGAGGCAGTAGTTTCCTTCCATATGCAATAAAAAGCATTTCACATGCATGAGAAACTAGTGCACCAAATTCCAGGCTATAAATAAGGCAATTGTAAAATGTAAATGCTTAGAAACACTAGCAAACTTCAGCCAACAAAGCAGGGATCAGAAATTTATACCCTCGTTACTGGTAATTACAGTGGCATTCTTTACTGATCTGTATTCCCAGCCAAAGCATAAAAGTGTCCTGGTGCATTACCTGCTTGGAGCTAAGTCACCCCGAGCACACGTGTTCCAGAAAGCCAATCTGTGGCCATGCTAGCACACGGAGCTCTGCGTGTGCTGCTGTAAATGTACCTGTCTACCTTTTAAGCAAAGTAACTGAAAGCCCCTCAGGGTGTTCTTACGAAATGTAAATTCACTGACTTGGAGACCTCAGCATAAAATCACTGCTTTTAGTGGATGGCAGTTTAACCCCCTCTTTCCTGTAATAAAACAAGGAAAAAGAAATTCAGTCCCATGGCTGTTTTTACGAACATGCAGCATGTCTTTTTTCTTCTTCTTTGACAAAATAAGTAATTTAGGCATCTAAAAGTAGCTGCTTTTTTTTTTTTTAACAGTAATCAGCAATAAATTCATAATGCTCTTGTGACAGATTAATCTCAACCTGTCAATAATTCATATTTGAAGTTTCTGCTGTTCAAGAATGAATTGTGAGGAAAGACGAGCCTTCTTTTGGGTTCATACTGACGCCTCCTGCCAAATATTATTAATATGCTTAAGGAAAAAAACCCCACACATGGGAGCTTAAATTCATTAGCAGTCATCTTGTAAATATTTTGACAATACTGCATGAATCACATAGTTTTCTCTGAATGATGTGCAAACACACATGATTAATGTGTCTTAAACAGTCCAACTAACTAGTCTTGGTTACATAAAATTACCCACCCAGAGTGGCAGGCACCTACATATTTGACTTCAGGGGAACTGTTGCAGTTCCTTCATAGCTGATAACTGGGCCCTTTTCAGTGTGGAGTGGGGTGCCAAGCACTGCCGGTCCAGTTCCAAGGCCACTAATCTGTAGCCATAAAGCAAGAGCAAAACACAGGTGCCCTAGGGGTGAGAGCTTGTTGCCTGGAAGGCTGCTGTAACTTGAGCATCTTCAAGATTCAGTCATTCAAGTCTAAAAGTAATTTTGTAGTAAGATGGCTTTCTTGATGGGACAGAAATTTCAGGACATGTTACAGAAGTCCTCGGTGCTATTAGCCAAATTCTGATCCTCTCAATTTGAAAAAAGAGGATCTAAGAAATTACAGAAGTCAGAACCAAAATTTCTCACTGAATTATAGAATGGTTGGGGTTGGAAGGCACTTTAAAGATCATGTAGTTCCAACACCAGATCCCCATCCAACCTGGCCTTGAACACTTGCAGGGATGGGGCATCCACATCTTCTTCGAGCAATCTTTTCTAGTGCCTTGCCACCCTCACAGTAAGGAATTTCTTCCTACTGTCTAATCTCAACCTACTCTCTTTCAGTTTGAGAATTCCCCGTTGTCCTGTCACTACATGCCCCTGTAAATAGTCTCTCCCCATCTTTCTTGTAGACTCCCTAATTCCTGTGGGTATTGGGAGGCCGCAATGAGGCCTCCCAATACCCACAGGTATTGGNTCTCTTCTCTAGGCTGAACAGACCCAATAGTCTCAGCCTTTCCTTGACGGAGAGGTTCTCTGTCCATGTAATCATTTTGGAGGCCTCCTCTGGACTCACTCCAACAGGTCCATGTCCTTCCTGTGCTGGGACCCCAGAGCTGGATGCAGCCCTGCAGGTGGGGTGTCACCAGATCAGAGCAGAGGGGCAGAATCCCCTCCCTCCTCTGCTGCCCACGCTGCTGTGGATGCAGCCCAGGACAGGTTTGGCTCTCTGGGCTGTGAGTCCCCACGGCTGGGTCATGTCCATCCTGTCACCCACCAGCACCCCCAGGTCCTTCTCGGCAGGGCTGCTCTCAGTCTGTTCATCTCCCAGCCTGTATTGATAAGGTGTAAACTTCCTCACAAAAGGCTTCCCTTTTTCTGTTACTTTTTCATTCTATTGAACACAGTTAATGGAAAGTCGCAAGTCTTAATGCATTTCAATAAGCTGATTCTCTTTGGGATCTTTCAAAGGCAATGATAAAACAACTTTGAGTTTTAAAGCATAGTGACACTTTATGTAAAAATGTTCTCCAGGATTTTTCTGTATGTTGCTAATGATGTAAACAATAAGCTTTCTTCCATTTAAAAGTTAAAATGCTACTTTTCCTTGTCCAGTTCTCCAAATTTGTTTGGGCTCTAGTCATCATGTCTCTGTTCTTTTTGTTTTCATCACCACCTATTCTTTATTTCTTTTTCAGATGAAGTAAACTTATTTCAAAGACTTGCCAATTAATACTGGTTGTCTACAAATGGTCCCTTCTCTGAAGGTCTTCCCTGATGATCTGAAACAAGAAGGAGCTGTACAAGGAAGGAGCAACAAGAAGGAGATGTACTGAAATAGGCCTTACAGGTCAGTGATGTTGACTGGTAGGCTTGATTGAACAAGCTAGAAAAAAATGTCATTGGCAGTACACAAATTGCAAAATCTTTTTCAGAGCCAGTTCAGAGGTGTGTGCAGAAGCCAGGGAGACCTTTCTCACGATATTCTAAGGGAACAGGTCTCACTCATTCTGTTCTCAGGGCTGTGTATAACCTGCTTGACAAAGCCTAAAGGGTACTTCATAGGGGCTACAAGAAAGGGTGCAGGCAGGACTGCACCCAAGGGAATAAGTAAGAGGAAAGCCACCTGAGCCCTCCTGTTATATCATGCATTGTTCCTGATGTGCTTAATTTATTTCTCTGAGCCAGTGTGGTTCTGCCACTGTCTCTGAATTAATCACAGCTGGTTTCTCAACCCAAGCAAATTCTTACAGAAACTTGTTTCTCTCTCCTGTGAATGCATGCAAGAAAGAAAGTGCTATTTTTTAAATGTAGTCACATTTTAGATTAGAACTCGATGATATAAGCACAAGACACATCATTAACTACAAGAATCTGTTAATACTCATAATCAATAAATGGGTACAGGACTGTTTCTTGTATTACAGACACAAAGCAATGCATAGTGTTTGCTAACTGCTGTTCACTTCTAAATACTGCATGTTACTCACTCATTAATTACTACCACAATTTTCAGGAATTATTCCAGAATTAATTGGCCTCTAAAACACTCTGCTATATCTCTTTCACATTTGGGAAGTGCTATTCAACATCCGATTTTTCATACGAGTTTTCTGTACAAGCTTTGCTAAAGCTCTTTGAACATGTCATCTTGGCAGATAAAAACATGACATGGGAATGGCTACAAGAAATGGGTTAGTGTGAAAAGTTTTGGAAGCAGTGAAATATCACCATTAAATGTAAAATTAATGTGGCATTCCTACATCATGAAATTCTTCCTTCAAACTGTGAACCAGGAAATACTGTAAAAAGTTTGAATGCAGACTACTTAATAATTTATCTAATTCAGGAATTGGTTCAAATTTTAGAAAAACTAATTTATTTTAATGTATTTGAGCAATATGACTGACATAATGGCATAAGTAATAACCTATACAGACTCGGCATCCTTCACTAGCATGGATCTCAGAGTAAAGAGTTGGTTGTGGAAATGAAGCCACTGCTTCAAGCACCACTGCCAGCTGTATTATACATCCAGTCTTCCCCACTACCTCTGGTGAGCCATTTATGAATTGCAGGGATTCAGCGTCACAGATGTGTGAGCCAGTCTCGGTTAGGAAAGAAGTATCTTCTCTACAGAGAGTTGCAGAGAGAGAGGGGCAGGCAGAGATGTAATTATTTATGTGGCACGTAGCTCCTTATGATCTCTAATGACTGAAAGTACTGGGAATGATTTTAAGTCTCATTTTAAAAAGCACCACAAATAGTAAGTAGCACAATCCCCACTTCATAGGATTCTTTCAAGAGCCAATCTCATAGTGCCAGTCCACACAGCACTGAACATGTAGAGCTCTGGAAAAATCTTGACATTTATTTAGGTGGTTACAAGGGAGAAGAAATCTGAAAATTTAGTCCCAGCTGCAGGGGGTGCAAGGCCTTTGGTAAATTCCTATCAATAGCTGGATTGTAAAGCTGGAGATCACACAACAGCCTTGGAGTAAATCAGTATTATGCCCTGTTAATCCACACCCACTCTCCAGCCAAAACAAATAAAATAAAAGCTCTTAGTGCATTACAGTAATGCAAAGCCCAAGATAATACGGGGAACGTTCTCCCCTGAGCCAGAATATCTGTTCAGCTGAGGTTCTGAGCACTGGTGATCACAGCATGGCCAAGCACACCCAGGAATAAGTGTCAGGGACAGAAAGGGAGGCAGAACAGGAAAAGTACCCTACCAGGGGCCAGAGGACAGTGTCACTCCATCTGTCACACCACATGTGCCAAAACCTAGTAACTTCTGCCTGCTCTGTTCTGGTCGCAGCATTCATGGTAACCTGCCTGTTGCCTGCTCTGGCAAGTACTGTCTCATCCAGCCAAAACAACTAAATGACATTTCATCTTCCTGTGCTGCTCTCCCTAAAAGCCTTTATCATGAAGCTTTTGGACTGCTCCTCTTTGGCTCTGGTTAGATCAAATGGCAAGTCGAGATATTTGCTGTTCTATTAAACCCTTTTGTATTTATCACCTCTGGTTCCTTATCAGAGTCTGTTTTGTCTGTGCACTGAAGCCATACCCGGAAGACAAACTCTTAAAGGAGAACAAAATCTTCCTAGGCACAAATTTCTACAGTGCATAGTGAGGAGGGTTGCAAAGTGCTTCAGTGAAAATAAGCTCTTAAGCTATGTAGTAGATGAAGTTGTGGGTTTTTATTGGAGAAAAATGATTCTGTTCCAAATATTAATTTAAAAAGCAGGTGGTGGTTGTGAAGATGGAGGAGATCAGTATTGTGGTGGCTCCAACTGAAGTAGTAACTGAAGTAACTGAAGTAACTAACTAACTTTAGTAGTAACTGAAGATAGATAGTTTGATGTGGTTTGGGTGCAATGATAAGGGTTGAAGATGAATAGGTGTATACAAAATGAAACAAAATCATAACCATAGCTAGCACATGATCTGCTCTCTGAACTCAAAAGGACTAAATGGGTACTAGCACTGAAGGACTGACCTGCAAAAGAGGGCTTCCACAATAAAAAGTTATACACATTACACAGCTAAATATGGTCGAAGATTGTACGGTTTCATGTTCAGCTCCTGTAAATACATTAGTGTACTTTGATATCCAGGGCTGCCAAGCCAGCTTCCACTTTTGTTAAATCAGATGGGTTTTTTGATGAATCTGCAGTGGATGTGGTGGTTTGTTGAGTATTACATTGAGCTAAAACTACTGAGACAAGCAATTGTGGACCATCTAAGATGAAGAGCATTAACAATTAAGCTTTGGTGGCAGTATTTGATGGAAGAAAGATACATTACCTTAACTTTGCTGAAAGGACTGCTAATGTTGTGAAGTATTGGACGTGACTCTGAGGAGAGCATGAGTATGAACTTTGACTAAATGAGTAAAATGTGAAGAAAGTTAGTTTTGAATTAAATATGAAAAGGTTCAACTGTAGATTTAGCCTGAAAGTTACTTAGAAAGCTTAGTCTGAATTTTTGCATAGTAACAGAAACGTTACCAGCTATTTGATGAATGTATCATTGCATATGAAAATGTTTGATTAGAAACCAGTGACCAACAATGATACAGAGTGCAAGAGATTACACAGAAACGTACTGAGGAATGCAGAAACAACTGGCTCGTATTAATCCTGTGACAGCAAATACAGCTAAGCTATCAAGATAGTAGAAAGGCTTTCTAGCTTTAATACAAATTCCCAAATTGTTTTGGCACTGAACTCAGAATTGCACAGGCAGACACATAGGATGACTCTGAACATCATAGGAACGCAAATAGCTGCTTTTGCTGAAACACAGAAATGCAAACCTTAGTACTAAATGGAAAAAAACATGATTTGGGGAGACATCAGTAAAAAAGCCGAGTGTTGTCAGGTGAGAAAATGAGGTCAAAGAAAAAGAAATGTACTTTCTTCTAATGTTTAAGGAGGCAGAACCAAAGCTGAGTTTCAAACTGGCAGAAAAAAATTGAGGGAGATAAAATGATGCAGGAATCTGACTGAGAGGGCAGCTAAATCAAAGAGGTAAGAATTAATGATCTACCCTGAGGTATAATACACATGGTGCAGTTTAGGTGGCCCAACAGAAGCAGCAAATCAAGCTTAGCAAGAGGTTTGGAATCAGAAAAACTGAAAAGAAAAAGAAAATAATCAAGTTATTACAGAGGGAGAGAAATTTATAATAAATGGGAAGCAAGGTATAATGCAATGTGAATACGTGGGATTAGCCAGATGTATTGTTTTCTTCTTGAACAATATGACTGAACATTAATATAGCTTCTGTGTGTGGAAAAAATAGCTAGGCTTTGCAGGGAAAGCTTTAATGTCTTAGTAAGATATGGTTCTCAACCTCGTACTTGAGGAGAAACACTGCACTTGTCACCCCCCTCACCAAAATGATACCCGGGAGACTGAGTTAGACCAGCTGATAGACTGTACACACAACACACAAACACCTAAATCAAAACCTTTATCATTCTAATTATCTGCTATGGCTGGTCTAAGTAGTACCCCAAACCATAGCTGTACAAGAATGTTGCTAGATCCTCCTAGTCCTTAGTCTGCCATATGCATATGGCCCTTGAGGGCAAAAATGAGTTTAGGTTGAATGGGGAAGTAATCCATTCCCTTTACTGATGTATGCTAGTGCTGTTAGAGTGTGCACAGAAGACACCATATTCTGCTTATCTACCTGACTTCATCTCAAGTGCTTTAAAGGATGGTCAGAGTGAAGAAAAACATCAAACAAGAAGCTTTAACTGAGATGAGAGTATGACTGAAGGGAAAATGCAAGTTAAAACTGTTGATGCTTTTTACAAATTACAGCAACTGAATCATCTATTCCCTTTCCTACTATTGCCAAGTCAGGCAATGTACAACTGGAACTGAGAGAGCTGTCCTTGTGAGAGAAACAGCCTGTGGTCATTAACACATAGCTTTTGTTTTCTATACAGTATCAAGCCTTATATCCACTTTTCCTGGGTCATAACCAGCCACAACCAGGAGACAGATAGCTTCCTAATGAAATGGAAGCATTATGACATCTAACTTTTATCGCTGATATTGAGCCAGAAGACTTCCCTGCTTGCTAGGTGTATTTCACAGCCTACAGGAGAAATCCTTTCGGGTAAAAAGGACCAGAGGAATTAGTGTTATTAGAGATGTGTGTATATGCATACTCCTATGTATTCTAAGACTCTTCCTAGCAATTTAAAAAACCTTTTTAAAAGATATACCTGGTGTAGAACACTGATCTCCAGAAATCCCGTATTGGGCAGTCTTTAACAGTACCTCTTAAGAAAATTCCTCTTCCAAGATGGAGACTGCAGTGGGGGTTTGAGACTTGGTTGTCTTTGACTTAAATGTGTTTGGACTTTCCAGCAACGCGAGAGGTAACACTCTTTCCCTCGTACAACACACATGCAGTACTAGATGCTTCTGTTCTGAGAGCTCTGAATAGATTATCCTTAACAAAGAGAGAAAAGGTGAGAGTTTCAGCCCTTTTGCTCCTTTACACCAGATAAAAGGGAAAGAGTAAATTAGAGCCTCAGTATCCTTTGTCCAGCTAACAGAGATTGCTGGGAGCACAGCAGAAACCATCTGTGAGGGCTCCTTTTTCCCTGTGGCATGTGTGGGCAAGTACAGGGCAAGGCAAGGAAAAAAATACCAGTCTGGGGAGAAACACCTTGGAATGATTATGAAGACTGCGGGACCTTCTTAATTATATCATTGACTTCTCCAGCACCTCAAGTCAGGGTGATGTAAAGCTCTAGGACAGCTTCTCGCTCTGGAATAACTGTGATTTTTGTCTTTTTAAGTACATTATTGGCAAAATATATAATCAATTAGAATCATATAAAACAGGGAGGAAACATCCTGTCATTTAAGTTACTTGGAGATGAGAGATTTCCTAAATATAATGGTACATATGAAATTGGAAGTATAATTTTTTTTTTAACTCAGTAAGTGGAAACATAGTAAGGAGGATCTCTTGACTTACTGAATGACCTGAACTGCGAAAACCTGAAAGCTACAGAGAAAATAAACAGCAAACAGAAAAAATGCAATTGAACCAGAGGAAACTGTTACAATAGGAAAACTAGCTTTTTGGGTTCTTTTTCTGGAGCCTGACTGCTTTTTATGACCAACATATATTTCTGCATGTTCCCTCTTTCACTTTCTTTCTTCTTTCTAAATATTATGAGTAAGGAACATGTGAGGGTTGATGGAGAGTACAACACACTGTTCCTGTACATGAATGGATTGTGAAACTTCCTGAAGTGTCCAGGCTAGGCTGGAGTACTTGCAATAACTATACATTACTCTTAATATATTTATTCATGTTGGTGGCAAGATTTATTTTGAGGGAAATTTTAACAGATGATTGATGGAGGAAGAGAACAGGATTGCAAACTAGAAATTCCTTGAAATGGCTAGTATAGTCAAATCTCACAACTGGAGCAGGCTCTTCTGAAGTGACAGATGTGATGTCTTCACTAGACAGAAGGAAGACCAGTGAGTCAAATCATGTCCACCTTTCCTTCCCATGACAGTATTAATTTTTTTCATTCCATAAGGATGTCTAATCCATGCCAGCTGCATCTTCCCTTTAAATCCTTCTTCAAAACAAACTTTTCACTGCAATGCCTGAAGAAAACACCTTGTGAAAGGAATCTAGCTTGATAGGTAATTTGAGAGATGACCTTACTAATAGTTAGAGATCATACATGAACCAGACCTAGTAGTAACCAAAACTACTTTGATTCACTACTACCCCACTGAGCATAGTTGCTGTGAACATGAGACTGTCCTACTAATTAATGCTCATATCTTCTCTCTTCCCCTGTTCATTGCTTACCACCTTAATAATTGCATTGCTTCTTAAATTAAATATCTCTTAAATCTGATCAGTATTTTAGTTTTGGGTCTTCTCTGGATCAGTCTTAGATTGTGCTTTGGAAACCTCTTGTTTCCCTGCACATCTTACAGCACTTGATGCATGAGCCTTGTTATTGCAAATGGACATTTCAGCAGTATGGGTTGGACTCACCTCACCTGTCTTCACCTCCTAACATATAGATTTGAGTCAAGAGAGAGATATAAGAATCTTTAAGATGCCAGTCAGACTTATCTGTGACCTGTACTCCAAAGTAGGTTACATTATTGACAGCTCAGGTTTGGTCTCCCCAAGATCCACAGCACAAGCAAATGGCCACTGTATATATGTAAATGTACATATGTATATACAGATACTTGTTTGGAAGCAAAAATCATTCATAAACTTCCAGTGTTTTGTTAGGAAAAATGGATGGGTTTGTTGAGTTGGATCAAAAGCAGAGGAAATTCAGGTGAACTGATGGTGCTGAAGGGATTACTGTGGAGTACAGTGGTCAAGGAAGAATATCAGCCAAAGAGAACAGTGAACTCAGTTCTGGATGTTTCTGTGGATGTATTTAAGCATGGGGTGCATATATTATCTGCAGATTCATATATCACACTGGGATGAGCAGGATGCAGAGAGATATTTGAAATACAGATTTGATAACAGAAATGAAAGATGAATGACCCTAAAATTCCTAAATATAAAAGGACATTTGTCATGGCTGCAGCAGGAAGTGAACCACAGGAATGTAGATAGAATTATACACAGTGACAAATTTCATATGGTAGGAAAACATGGGAGTTTAGTACCCCTGTCAATGTGTGAAAACATACATTTCTTAAAGATTCATTTCTTTTACATACTCTATGGGTCTGCTGCGACTCTGTTGTTTTACAGTCACAGCATGGCACAAACAGAAAGCTCAAGTGCTCCTGTTTCATTGAACTTTCTCTTTTGTCCACAGTTTGCAGCAGATTTGGCAGTGGTGGGTTTTAGCAGCTGAGATTCTCCAGACAGGAGAAGGAATTAGGTGGGGGAGGGGCAGCAACAAAAAGCTAATTCTGAGGCTGACTTTAACAAAAAGAAAGGCTAAAATGTTCCAGTCATTAAAGTCGAGATATTTAGAAGCCTTCCTGAATGATACATTTAATTCCTGATTCAGAACAAGACTATTCTACCATTTAACCTACAGGTTTTCATGAGACTTAAATGATACACAGTATGTCCAAAGAGTTACAACTTGCAGCATGCATTGAATGGTGCATAAAGACATTAATATTTCTGAGGTAAACAGATAATTGGCTTTCTCAGTATCTTGCTTTTATAGATGCAAAATCAATACCTATTTTAGGCATGCTACTACTTTTACAATAACAGACATTTAAAGAATCATAAGATAACACTTGCAGTATGTCTAGAAGAACTAAAGGAAAATAATGTATTGTTAAACAAAATTATCAATGTTTGAGGCATTTGACAACTGTAGAAACAACACTCTTTCACAGGCAGCACTATTAAATAATTTTAATTTGAAATAATAGTGGGGTTCAGGTTCTCTAATGTGAAACATTAGAGACTTGTGAAAACATCTACAAAAATATTGAGAGAACATTTATTTTGTGGAAATACTAATCCTAGGTGACAGTGTTCTCAAGGCTTTTTTGATGATAAAGACAGCAATAATGCTTCTTCATAAATAGCTGTGTAATGACAACAATCTGCAAAATCCAAAGTCACTTGGAAAAAATCTACATTCAGAGAACACAGTCCTCACCTTTTTTGAAAGGTAGTTTCTTTATTGTGACTTCTTCTGTTTTGTTTTGGCCAGATGTCAAAAAATTTTTTGGGGGATCTATTCTTTAAAACTTGAGAACAAGCTATTAGCAGAATCCAGCAGCAAAATCACAACAGTGTACAGTTTGTAATAACTAACTTAAGAAATAATTACCAGACCCCTTACCCATCTTTACTTTCTCCATGATTTTTCTCCTGAAGAGCAGGATCATCACTTCCATGTAGATGCCAGGGCACAGCTCCTTTCTCATAGCAGGACTTGGTTCAGCAGAGTTGCAATAGAGAACATGGATTTACACTGTCTTAATGGGCCAACTGGCAATCCCTGGCACTGGAGAAGACCAGCACAGCCTCTATATTAATGAATAGCATCATTTTGCCCTCAGGACATCAAATACTGCTGACCTCTCGTAAGTCTGACCCACATCTTGTGATCAGGGCCAAGAAATACACATCAGTCTCAAATTAGCATTCTTCAGTGTCACAACCCCATTAGAACTGGCATAAACAAAAGCAAGAAGCACTACTCCCCCCTTCCCACCTCCTGGCTTCCTCCTAGGATGGCTGTGGGCATAAAATGAAGATCATTAAAGAGGACTTTTGTATTAATGATTGAGTGTATGTTACAGTAATCAGATAATGGCTATATCAGCTTTCATTAGAAGTCTCAAGAAACCCATCTTTGCTATGCATGATAAACTAATTTCTTCTAGATACTTTGACAACATTGTTGATTAAAGCCTTAATGTTCACCTTATATCTGTAAGACCAATTGTTTTTTGGTCTTACAGATATAAAGTGGTTTATTGCTTTGTGTAACAGCAAACCTGAATAGTAAAAGGGCTTGAGAAGTGTTAAGAAAACTCCACATACTGAACATACCATATACTCCACATGTGTGGAGTTCTACCCTAAAGTATTTGCACAGGTGTTATAGATAGATCGATAGACAGATAGACTTACATACAGTCCAGGTATAAAAGAAATAACCCTGTTACTTGATCTCAATTATCAGCTAAAATGGCTTGGGCAATTAAGAACCAAGAGTAATAAAATAATAACATTAATTAACAATGGGCATTTCTGTCGTCTGCTTAGAGTAGCGCTTTTGCAACTTGGAATCAAGCAGATTCAGCAGAGCAGTGTTAACAAACAAATATTCAAGAATGAAGGTATATTGGTCCTTGTTCAATCGGCTGATAAAATCTCCTGGTCTGCCTATAGCGTGTTTTAACAAGATTTCTGCACTCAGGGCTTTGTTTCTTCTGTTCTGCAGATGCAGTGTAAAGCAGGTATGTGACTCCTCAAGGGGGCTAAAGTTACACGCAGAAAGGGTTGGAGCACTCGGTGAAACGTGCCCGCCATTCCGAGCACGTAGGACGGTGTGCCGGGAATCGCAGGGAATCCCGCCGGCACACCAGTGCGTGAGTGAGAGGCGAGGGGGCTTTCTCTGGGGGCTCATCTCAGCAGCACAGCACCGGCTGCCATGATAACAACTCTCGCTGCCAGGAGAGAGCAGCTTAAAATATTTGTGTGACAGCACATTTGGACAGGGTTGCACATGCGTGAGAAAGGATAGCTATCTTGTTGAAACAAGAAAGTTTGCTCGCGTCCCTTGTGGTGCCTTCTGTGTTTTGTTCTGCCCTGATTTTCCTGTTAAATCATCACAATACTTTTTTATCTGTATTTCTTTGACTCTTACCAGTTTGTGGGGGTTTTGTGTTTGCTTTTCACTGTATTTATTCTTCCCAAGTCCAGTAGCTCACATTTTGTTGCCATTTTTGGGATTGTAGTGTATTCTTCTGACCAGGCACTGGCATCTGGAATATAATTTCTCTTTCCCAGCATCCTCTTTCTTGAACCTCTGGGTCCACAGATGTAAGTAGGTGAATAGCACTCAGGGAACTGGGCTAACAGTGGTAAAATGATGGAAACTGGTATTATCTAAACCTCAGTAATTACCTTCTCTGTGAGACAATGCCTGCTGGTGAATGTCCTGCCTTACAAAGGATGTGCTTAGTTGTGGTCATCTGAATGCCAGACACTGTGCTGTCAGCATCCAGCTACTTGCAGCACCTTTTAAACCACTTGATGTGTGGAGAAGCCAGCTGGCCTCTGCACCCCTATTCATCTGTAGAATACCTCTGAAGTCAGATAAAGGACCAGGTTCTGGGGACATCAGCAGAGGATCAACAGTACTCCTCTGGGGTCATCTGTCAGTCCTGCACTGTGCAGCAGTGGAGTCCCATTTTTATGCCTTCTGACAGTAGAGCTGAAGGATGATTAACATGACCTCAGGGAACAGTAAGGGAAATGGCCATCCACTGCCTGCTGATGCTCACTGTAAGTCAGAATGATGGCCTATAGAAGGCTACGAGTGCTTCTGGCACTGAGACCATCTTTGAGTCATGAGTGATTGTCATTCTTCCCAAGGAAGCCTTAACCATAAATAGTAGCAGTATGTGAAATCAAGTATTTAAAAACATAAGCTTATTTCAGACTGGTCTTAACAGTGAAAGTGTGACAAGAGATGAGGGGAGCAAAGCATTAACAAAACTGGATAGTAAAATATACATGTCTTTTGTCAGAGTGTGAGAACTGAGATGAAAGCAGAATCTCAGGCTATTTCAATGAGAAGGTAGCCAAAGCTATGCAACATCACAACTACAGAGAAAAGACTCTTCTCTAGAAAAAAACCTACTCCAGTTTTCCTTCCTCTAGAAATTACCTGAAGCAGACACTACTTTTTCTTTTGTTGTTGTATGAGGTACTGAAAAAACTTGATGTTCTTACTACTTTGGTTTCAGATGCATTTCCAGACCAACAGAACCTGGAATAGTTTGATGTAGCTATCCTGGGCATCCTGGGGCCAAAGTCACAGCTCAGTGGTATGAGCTTGATTTTTCATTGCTGTGTTTTACCAGAGTGATACGAAAACCTGTCATGAGATGACTGTCGTTCATCTGAAGATGGTGTTAAATTGACAAAACTCTGGTTTTTAATTAAGTCTTTATTCTCCCCAGTTTACTGAGAGTTGAAGTGGAACTAGCTCATCAAAGACTTGCATACAGGGGTAAAGCAAAACCTGTCTCTTCCAAGACAAGTACCAAAATTCAAAAGGCAGCCAAGCCAAGGAGGTAGAACCTCCAGAATGATTGCAAAGGTCACAGACTAAAGTGCTGGAAATCTAGATGATGCCTGAGTTGAGCTTATCCATGAAATCCTTACTGTACCAGTTCTGTACATATGTCTGATTGCATACTAGTCTCCCCCCGGGATTGTTTCCTCATTTAGTCCCTGGTCTGTTCTCAGCATCAGTCTTTTCTTCCTTCACACAGTTGCCCCAGCTCCACACAACCATATTGCAAAACTGGAATTCCAAATTCCCCGGTTGTACAGGTTCTTTCTCTGATACCATCGTGCTTCTCAAGCTTCAATGAGTCTATCTCCATTCTCTGGGATATCTTCCTTGATTTAATAATCTGATAAAAAAGATCACTAAATTTGAATACTCTATGGGTGATGCTGACCTTTTGCTACTGTCATATCACTTAGCAGTTCCAGTGCAGGTAATGTATCTACAGAAGGAATCTTATTCTAAGATCAGCCAGAATTAGACACTTCAGAGAATTTTTCCCTATTGCATTTCTAGAAATTCTCTTGTGTGTGAACTAAGATTTCTTTCTTATAACTCGGAAATATGTGCTATTTGGCCAAATGAGGTATGTTCATGATGACCAAATTTCAAACTTTTTTCTTCTAAGTGCAAAGGCATTACAGCTCCTTAGAAAAGTAGTTTTTTGATAGTTATTATTTTAGCACAGAAAATGTGTTAGTTAAGAATGAACTCTGGAAACCAGCTGAATGGTTTTATAGACTGGATACTTCTCAAACAGGGAACTTTTAGATCAAAGAGGTAAAACTTGACAAATGGAGAAGTATCTGAAAGTATGGCCCAAAAGGAAAGAAAAACTGTCAGGCATCCTGAACTAGAAGCAGTGATTCAAACCTTTCTCACAGGTTTTTTCTGGGACATGCAAGCCCTAAAAGAACAAATACACTTTTTGAGTAGCTCCCCAGAAGAGTGTTGGTGCAATGCCATTTGAAAAAAACAGAATGCAGCCTTAGCACTGAGGAGCCCAAAAGCTGATTAGGTGAACGGGTCCATGCTTACTGTGTACTGGCCAGGGAATGCTTGTTCTAAAGCCCCTTGTTAGTTGCTGGCATGACATCTCTGGCTTGACATTTAGATTCATACAGCATTCACAGGGTAAAAGCCACTCAAGTCCCCCTCCAATAACAGGTAGTTCTTAAGAACCATGAAGAAATTAAACTGTAGGACTGACATGGTCTGTCAGTCACAGGGGAAAGACACCTGGAGGTACTGAGTTGATCTAAGCAAATCCAGGTGGTTCTGGTAGCCAGCTCTTTGGACCCAGGTTTCAGAGCTCTCCATCTCTGTCCTGTCAGAGTCCCAAGATCGAGACAATAATGATCCCTGTGTGCTTTCTTTTTCCTGGGCACTGCTGTTTCTCATCTGGCAGCATCCTATCAAATGCAGAGCTGCATTGTTGACTTGCATCAGTGACGGATCGAGCCCTCTGGGAGTTGGCATAATTGGGGATCAGCAATCTGGATTCCTGCCTAGGAAGCATCAGGAAAGTGTCTGTACCTGAAGCAGAATCAAACCATAATCAAAGTACTGGGAATGTTTAAGCTGTGATAACTTTGAAAAAAATCCCTCCGCTACATTATTTTAGTAAATATTTGTAGGTGTCTGTAATAGGGGGTAATCACTGCATTTCCTTTCAAACTAAAGGAAAGTAGCTTTCAGTAATATTGGATGAAAGCAAGGATTTCTAATGGATGGGTTTACCCTGATTTTTGCTGGCAGATAGCGCTTTTCATCAGTTCTCAGGTGTCTTTTCTTGCAGCACACAAAAACTAGTTTGTGCCTGGTCTTTCCCTTTACTGATACAAGAATTCCACAGTAGCTGGCAAGCAGTGAAGTATCCCCCTTTGCCAGGGAGCTGGGATGTGTTGCATGTGTGGAAATCAAGAGGGGCAGGTATGAGGGAGGTGAATAGGACATGTCTGCCTGCAACTGTGAGAAGGAGGAATGGTACGTAGGTGCCAACAGGAAGGTGAGCACCTACAGAGGAAGGAAGGAGGGTGCCTAACACTGCTGTAAGTCACAGAGATGAACTGCAGCTCAAGAGGAGCTGGGTTTGGTATCATGGCAGTGCAAACAGACAGCTTTCAGGTTAGATTGGAGCCCAGGTCCCTGAGAGTCCATGAATAATTTGTAGCTCAAAGGATGTTAAAGAGTTATGAGGGATTGCAGGCAATGGGGTGCAGGTGTGCTGTTATGGCTGTGGATGGTGAACAAGACGTTTCCATGTTTCCACATGTTTCTTGCACCAATGAAGTAAAAAAGAATTTGGTTTGGGAATTTTGAGAAAACTTCTGCATCTTTTTTTTAATTTACCCACATGTAAGAAGGAAAGACCATACATTCAGAGTGCCCACAAGACTGGTACTAGAAGAAAGGCTGTGCCAGAAATGTGTTTCTTCCTGAGGGTGGAAAGCAGCTGAGACACTATTTCCATTTTCATCAAGGGGTGCAGTACAGGGCTGGAGGCAGGTAAAAGGACAGGGTCCTGAATGAAAACCTACCATTTCCATTTCAGGGTGGGAGATTTCCTGATGAGAAAGGGAGGGGAGCAGAGGCAGCTGCTTTTCCAGTCCCCATACACAGTTCTTCTGTAACAAAGGCCCACACCCCAAGGTTAGCCTGCTCAGGATGTGTGCCACATGGACCACCCAGAGGACAACCAGAGTTGCAGCATGTCCAGTTTAGAGCTCTTGGCCCCAGCAGAAGGAAACCCAAACACAGCAACAGGGTCAGAGTCTAGCCCTGACAGTGGATCCATGAGCTTTAAGAGGCCTAGGAAAAGAGCACAAAAAAGGAAAGAGTAATGATATTAGAAAAAAACCCAGAACTCCAGCTTGCAGTCTGATGAACTGCTGAATTTCCCCAAGGGCTTGCTTCACCTCCTTTTTCTATTTCTAGTACAATGCTTATAATACTTGATGGATCTGGGTAGGTTTACAGTGGTCACTTCATAGATACACACTAGAGTCAGTAACAGAATAAACAAGAACTGAATGTGAATTTCAGTTTGTTTCTTTTTTTTTTTTTTTTTCAACTTTCTTTCAGAAAAACCTCAGTATTTACAAAGGCAGGGCAGCTCCCATGTTTCCATGTCACAACATACTGCTCTAGCTGCATTTCTGCTAAAAATGAAATAGGAATGGTTTCTGAACAGAAATCAGAGTCTGTGATTTTTAACTTTCTGTCCCTCCCATCAAAGCACTGATTATGATGAAAAGGATAATCTGGAATTGCTTTCTTAGGACTCATCATGAGACAGTTGTAGCTACCTCACCAATAGACTCCTGAACATAACAGTCCTCCTCAGCTCCCAGGCTGAGGGCACAGTGCAAGATAAAACAGATTTGTATCCAAAATAAAAACCAGAAACTCCCCTCTCTCCCACACCCCCCCACAAAAGAAACCCAAACAAACAAACAAGCAAAAGAAACCCAAACTCTAGTAAACAAAAGGTTTCAGAAAAACAAACAAACAAAAAAGTACAAAAACAAACAAACAAAAAAAACCCAAACAAAAATACCTAAGACATCTGAACTGGATACCACACTTCTTCTCCAACACCAAAAAAGTGTACAACTTTACAGGCTGGAGTAGAAAGGTTATATATAGCACTGCAATTTAATTCACATGACAATTAAAAAATACATGAAATGGTCTTCCTTATGCATGAGAAAAGATTATCAGAGTTTTCCCCTTTTCCTCTTTTAGCTTATTAAAAATGTAACTCTTTCAAGAGTAATAAATTAACTCAGAAAGGATTGCTTAAGTGAGACACAGGTTGTGATTAAAGGAAGTTTGGAGTTCAGGAGAAGTCTGTGTTTGAAAAAACGTCCTCAGTGTTTGGAGTATTGCATATGGCTTTTGACAACTAATTTGGGAGAAAAGTGGTAGGGAATGAACCTCAACAGGAAAAGCTCTTGTTCTTTGTCACTTTGTGACATTGTTGAAACACAGTTTCCCCTCATTTGTATTTCCCCCCCCACCCATTAAGTTTGTGTTAAAATGTATCAAAACAGAAAAGACTGAAGAAGGCAGCAGAACTGTCATAAAGGATGATGCTAGCTAGTTGGGAGGTTGTGCTTTATTATGTAAATCCATGTTTGGAGGTATTTGAAAGTGCATATCGTAGGGTTAGAGGCAGCTAATTAGCTAGATAAACTATACTGCTTCCAAATAAAGCGTGCCAATCCATAACAGAAATGCCAGGGGCACGACTTCTTGCAGATCTGCGACCTACCTGATTGACCAAAACTGTCCCTCGTCTGTACCAGTCAGTCTCACTTGATGGAGCATTAGCCACGAGGCTGCTGGTCCTTGCTGAACCCCACTGCTCAAATCCACCTTGTCTTGCTGCTCCTGGGAAAAGGTTCCTGCAGTGCTCTCCCTTGGGTAATTCTATAGAGTTGAGCACCTCGAGCTTGAATTCAGCTTGGAGCAGAAGGAAATAAAACTTCAGTCTGCACATAAATCCTTCATTTACTTACATATAAAACCAATGAAACAGTGCAATTTTCCCTTCTTTTTCTGTAATTTACAAACGGTTAGAATTATTTTTTTGGCAGAAACATCCATTTCTTAACTGCTTAGTGCCCACACTGGCAGCACCAGGCTGCAGGAATGGCTCTGTAAGTACCAGTGCTCGCTCTGCAGGTACCAAGAGGGGCCGGATGAACAACTTGCAGTGCATAATTTATTCAGTGAACATAGGCCCGTTTTTGTGCTTGCAAGAGCTCTGGGTAAGGCAGGTGGGTTTGGTTGGGTTTTTTTAATAGTTTGCTGAAATTCTTTAAGGAACTGCAGTGTGTTTGCATGGAGTACCTGTACGTCAGTGGCTTGTTAAGAGATGCATTTTAATGTTGGCAGTTCAGGTGTGGGGTTCGCGTGGCCTGCCCGGACAGGTGCCATGCACCTCCCGGGCTCTGGCACCTGCAAAGGGCAAATGTTGGGAAAGCACTTCTAGCGAGTGCCGAGACACTTGTGTAACATCCACGATTCAGCTGGCTCCATTTCGCCTAAATATGCCTGAAATCTGTAGCACCTCACGCGTCTGAAAAAAATTATAGAGTGCGCGGCGGTTGGTAGTCATTAGAGATCTGCGAACGCGCGTGAAAAATGACATGCTGCGTGGCCGTGCGCTGACCGGGGCCCCGGCCTGCCGCTCCAGCCCGCCTGGCCGGGCCGGGCCGGGCGGGGGGAGCGCGGCTCCCCTCCGCAAACTTCCCGGGGCACAAAGTTTGCCGGCAGTTCCCCGCCCGCCCGCGGGGAGGGTGACAGGGCGCAGCGCGGGGGGCGCGCCCTCCCCGCCGCCCCCTCCCCA